>VZRL01004616.1:337627-527569 GCA_013397895.1 Origma solitaria
CCGCCAGTTCCAGTAGTGCTTTCACAACCTCACTTCTAGCACCTCTCATATTTTGGAGCTGTTTTGCTTTAGTGCAGCAAAAGTAGACACATTGTCTGAATGCAATTAAAAATGATGTATACAAAGCACGTAAGACTGCCCAGCAGAAGAAAATACTGCATAACGGGCTGACATTGCTGATCCAAAGCTAAACCCCAATCAGGGCAGACAAGTATGTTTTGAGCTATGGTCTCACTGCAAGCAGCCTCATCCCTGTGTAATTTGGCCTTGACACAAGCTGGTGTCCAAAGTATCAACAGTGTGTTTCATACCCCCTGTCATACCAATGATCCTGACTGCTCTAGCACCCATGAACTAATCCAGTGGAAAGGATGATGGAGAAACCAAAGGTGACCCAAAAGGTGCATCCTGGATAACCTGGTGCTGATAACCTCACTTGTGAGACCCTGGTGACAGGCTCTTGCTGTGTTTGGGAAGAAAGGAGAGATGGGGTTTAATTGGAGAGATTGACTCACAAGAAGGTGTTGACAATTCCTGCCCCACGGGAACCATTCATACCATGTGCACGTTAGCAGTGACAGTAGTCCAAACAGAACCCAAATACCAACCACATGGATTTCAGGCCAAACACCTGAACTCTAAAGTTTTCCGAAACCTCATCATGAGGGGGTGAAGTGACTTGATCAGGTCTCAGACAGGGATGACACCAACTCTTCTGATCTCACTTTTGCCAACAATGCACCAAGCAATGGAGTCAGATACGAAAAAGAAGCAAGACACCTGAATTCCCATCAAATTCCATGCTATAGACATAAGCTAAAACGCAGCAAATGTAAAACTTCCTATCTAGTCCAACCATACTGGTACTTAAGAGGTCAGAAACATCAATATCTTTGGCAGTGAAAGTGACCACTACCCTACTGCACTTTGAACCTGATGACACTGTATCATCCTTGCTCAGAAAACTAGTTTCTGTGAATCCTGGTCCTATGTGCAAAATCTCTACTTTTTTTCTTTTTTTTTGTTATATAGGGAAATCAATCCTGGAACAGAGTGTTAAACAGAAATTATTTTTCCTTGGTAATTCTGAGTTCCTGCAAGGATTAACCATTGTGTGAATGTTGCATATGGAAAAAAGCTTCATAAATAAGTACCAGATTTTTTTTTTTAATGCATGTGCCTTTTCTGCTTTTTATAAAGAGCTGCCTCATGTCAAGAGCATTCCTCAAACTACTGCAATCAGCAGATATGGCTAGGAAGATCCTGCCTATATTAAACCTTACTCAATATTGATAAAGAAGGGAACTAGCCATGTAAAAAGCAAAGCTTAAAGTCATGGATTACAGTTTGCAGTGAACATTTGCTGAAAGATGGGCTGCAAAACCCATATCTAAGCAGGCAACTAGAAACAGGCTGATCTGCACCTGCACTTGAATTTCATAATGCCAGCAACATTTCCAGGTGCTTGCCACTGCTGTTCTGTGCACTCTGTACCCTGGCATTGATGCACTTGGGTATCCTCTCCCTGATGATCTCTCAGTGTCGGAGGCTTGCCATCTTGTTTGGCCCAAAAAAATGCATATTTTTTACTTAAGTGGGAAATTGTCCCAGTTACTACTGCTCTTTCACTTCAATAACCCTGTAAACAAAAGCCTTTTAGAGACAGCTTCCTGACACCTGGGGCATCAGGGCTGGCTGGGAGGGCAGCATGGGCCAGTGGCATGATCCCTGCTGCCTCTGGAGGGCTGAGGATCAGCAAATCCTTCCTACGCTTCCCTAAACACTGCTCTTCTCAGTGTCAGCACAGAGATAGCTATGATAGAAGCTAAGATGAGGCAAATGGCTTCTCTGTCTAGCTGTCAGAGAGATTTTCTCATGTTATTTGCTCTCTATTGTCAGCCAGAGGCCTTTGCTATAGTATAAACATATAATAGATTTAGTGATTCTATATTTCTCCATTACTAGTCTCTAAATATTTATAGAAGTCCTCATAACATTTATTTCTTTAAGCTAAAGTTATTTAGCTTAAATACTTTCCCACAAGATAGGAAAAACCTCTTCACATATCTATCTTTCTCAGTATAATTCCTGCATATTCCTATTATGGTTTCCTAAGGGTTTTTCCACACTTTTTGTATCAATGAAGACATCAAAATCCAATAAATTCTGGAAAACTACCTTACTAGCAAAGCCTAAAACTGTGCTTTGTTCTGTCTGTAAAGATCTGACCCCAGGGAAGGGCTGTCATTTCCACAATGCTTTTGCACTAAGGTGCTGTCAAAGAAAATATATTTGTGCATTATATAAGGAACGTGCACAGGAGTATCTGTATACTTATATTTCCACGTCAGCTACTCTGTATGAATTTGGATCCACCACTAGAAAAAGGATTTATAGTTCCCATAGATTAAAAGATTAATCTAAAAGATTAATTTCCTCTAAGCATATGAGGAAAATAAGTATTGAGAATTCTTGATAATTACAGTTTAGTCAACAGTTACAGTGACATACTTCCATTCCTGGGATTTGTTTGCTGAGAAGGTGGAGCAAGCATGGCAAGTTTCAGGCCCTTGAAAATAGCTTGCATTGATGAAGAATGGAATTGCAGTTCAGAGTTCAGACTCCACAGTTCCCAAAACTACCAATGGACAAAGACTTGGTATCAGACACAAACTGAACATTCAATGAAATACCTATTTCATATTTGACTGCTCGTACTGAGAAGGGGAGAATCTCCATACTTCCAACTAGCTTTCAGGAGAATTGAAAGAACTTGGAATACATTTTTAATCTTAAATATATTGTAGAGCCTAAATTTCATGTGCATGCTAGAAGAGTATCATGTAATGCGGTCATATTTAAGTTTTTTTCCCCCTTCTCTTCAAAACTCAGAAAGCTGTATTTCAGTCACCATCTTCAGCTTCCATTATGACATCTTTTAAAAGACCCATTAACATCTGTCATGGGAACAGGAAATTGGAAGAAATTGGTAAACAATACTAGTTGCCTGCCATTGTGGACAAAAATCATGGCTGGGATTATTGTGCAATTATCCCAGTTGCTGTTGGGACTAAGTACAAATTGCTGGTCCAGATCATGCTCTCTTTCTCTCCTGACACTTCTCCCAGGCCATTAGTCTGTCACTGGTGATTTGGAAACTACAACTGTACTGATTTTTCCTCAAGGTTAGATTATAATTTCAACTTCTAGTCTTAAAACATTCCAACAAATTTCAGCTGTCTTACATAGAGGAGAATGGAGCTGTAAATTGCTAGAGAGAGCTAAGATGGGCAACTCAGCACCCAGGCTGGAAATGTCAACTTTTTTTTAATGGGTTAACACACCTTCTGTTTTTGCTTAACTACTACTTTAGAGAAGCCAGTATTCACACCTGACTTTGTGACTTCACCTTTGTGCCCCTTTCCCACCTGTGTTGAAGTCACAAATGCTTTGAGAATGCAAAAAGGCATCAGCAGACTGTTCCCGCTGCTCACATAAGGCATAGACTTGAGTTGCTTCTAGAGTTTCTACCTTTTCCAATGCTGCCTTTAAATGTAGTGCTTGTAGAGCACAAGTAGACCTGGAGCAACAAACCTGAGGAGTTAACCTGGGTGAAGGACCCCAGTCAGCCTATTTTTCACTGTTTATGCCTAGATTACAATAAACAAACATTTGTTACCACAGAGGAGTTACTGACCAGAAGTACAGAACCGGAGTGACCTTGTTTGATACAAAAAACCAGCAGTATTATTTATACTGAACTTAATTAAAGACTGAAGCTCCCCAAAGTGATCTACACATCTCACGGAATCTACTCACAGCAGCTGACAAGCAAGGAAAACAGAGGTAGCGCACTACCTCTAATTCCTGGTAGGTGCTCAGGTACCAATGCAGCAAGGAACCAATGAGTACTTGGTTAGGAGATTCAGAGCAAAGTGTGAGAGAAAAACAAGACCCATGGGACTAGCAGATTTGAGCTGATGAGAGCCTGTAAACCTCGCTGATGGCTTCTAGTACTTACAGCATTCAACATACGATACATGATTTAAATCCACTAATCCTGTTCAAGTGTTGTATTAAAGTACTGAAGTACTAAAAACTCCTCTTGACTTCAGCAAAAGTGGAGCTTGATGAAAACTTTGCCAGGTGCTTTCATCACCTTCCAGAATTGCATCATTATCTATGAAACATGCTCAAAAGCTTCAGCTTTCAGCACTTAGAGTTCAACTTGAACATTTTCCAAAAGAAAGTGAGAAAACACAAATTAGAAAGAGAGTTTTCTTCATGGAAAATGTGACCACTTAGCAATATTTGTATATTTTTTTATCTACAGAAGTTGTGAATGAGGGACCAATCACAAGTAACACGTATCAGTTGGGTATTTGGAAAGCACTGTAAGACCTGCCATGAGCAGCCGTGAGCTTCATATCTGCTTTTCAAGTCCATCCAAGACCACTCAAAGAACCAGCACTCAGAAGGCAATCTTGACCACTGATTTTGTTTTATACTAATAAAATAATGATAATACAACCTTTTTACATTAGAAATTGTTATTGTATATAATGAAGCTGCAGCAGGATCACTGAAAATATTCCCCATTTAGAGCATTAAGTACAAAATGAGCCTAAGGAATATCACAGCATATATATACAAAGGGTCAAAAAATGTTAATGCTGCTAAAATCAAGTTATCTGGGACAAAAATAACAAGTGCAAAGACAAAGGAATTTTTAAGGTACTGCAATGCTCTTTCTCACAGTACCGCACAATTCAATACACTACATTTTTCAAATTATGTAGGTACTCATATAATTAATGTTAAGAATAAGTATTCAATCTGTTGATTCATATGCTTTTCATGTTTATTGTTCAGTCTTTTGATCACCGGATTATATTCAACAGGTATAACTTGTCTCCTGGAACTTAATATCTCAGCATTGTCTTCCCCTCCTACTATTCCCACCTATGCTATAAAAACTTCATGATGCAGTGAGAAAAATATGTTTGTAATGGGACAAGGAGGTTTGGTTTTTCAACAAGACTGACAGGATCAGCATAATCTGATTCTTGCAGCTACAGACAGAAAAGCCTGACAGACAGAAACTTTGTATTTACATGTACTTAACATGCATTTATTTTAAAAATAAAACTAATTACAATATCTGCTATGTCAGAGACTGAACAAGCCAGCACTACAGAGAGCAGGTGTGAGGCTTTTGCTGGCAAAAGCAGTGACACATGCACATAAGTCTCTAAATATAAAATAATAAAAAGGGAATGCTGTGTTCAATTTCAAGATGTTTTCAACTCAAGGCTTGGGGTGACTACTGTGTTCTCCACTGGAATTTGAAATTATAGGAAACAATGGAGCTGCACCTGGTAAATAATGAATGCTGTCTTTATACTATCTTATTCACAGAACAGGGTGCTGTAGACAGCCACCCACCAGCTCTAGCTCTGGTGGCACTTGTCTCTCAGTACTGTGACCCAAAAGTCACATAAGATCCCTTTTAGGTGAGCATGGATATCTAAATTACATTGTTAACACACCTTGGTACATATCACACTCTAAACACATACTGCTTCCTCATACGGAAGGTCTCAAAAAAGGAGGTCTCAGCACATCTTAGCAGTTGAAAAACCACAGAGATCCCTGTCAGATGCCTGAGTCTTGAGCAAACATCTCTGCCAGTAAAACTAAGCAGCTTCTTAAGATCTCACAAATGTTTTCCGTATTCTTATCAAATTCAATGTCTAATATTCATCAAGGACCCCAAAGCAGCCCTGTAATTAAACTGCATTGCAGTCTTCTCTTTTGCACATATGATTAGAAGAGGGTGGATCAGAGGGACATCACAAGCCAGTTTTCAGAACAAATCCCCCCGACACACTGGGCGTGCAAAAATCTTCACTGCTTCTGTTTTATGGGTTCCACCCAGTTGAATATGAGATATTTCAGTGAGATATTTCACCCATCCATTAAAATAAACACACATTGTAAAAGCATTTAAGGGCTTCAGAAAGTCCAAATCCAGCCACAGCATAAGTATGGCTGGAATGTTGTTTACAGTCTCCTGAAAGCTCCCATAGTACGAAACGCTCACTTACGCTGTAAAAATTGTGATTTTTTTTTTTTTTTTTTTTTTTTTCATAATCCTTTTATAACAGAACTAGCAGAAATACCTCTAACCTGAATTCTTTTACCCAAATCTGAAAAAAGCCCAATCCACTCACACTTGTCCCCACACAGGCACCTACAGGAAATGCTGTGTTCAATATCATGGAAAGCATCCAAAAAAGCAGTGGTGTGGTTTCCCTCCTGTTGTACACAGACTGCTGTAGGGTCTCACTTGGTGGCAGAAGCTGAAGGACCTCATACCCTCACACATCAGTTTTCAGGAGTGGTCTTACTACTAAAGCTCAGGTCAGGCTGGGATAAGGCTGATCTCTGCTCCTCCTGCTGAAGCTTATTCAGAGAGGTGCATTAAGCAAGAGAGAGACCAATGCTATGTCCAAATGAAAAACTGGCACCTGGGGAGGGAGAAACTGAGTCATGCTTCAGAGCCTGCTGTGGCTCTTCAGTTGAATTTGGGAGAGGTTCACAAGAAAAGGCACTGTCCTCTCTTAGTCCAATGCGTATCTTGGGGAAAACCTGGCCAATACCATCTAGGCACACAAGCCCATGAAGCTGAAGAAGTGGCCTTAGAGGCTTCAGACACAGGTTGAGAACCTCTCTGGAAAGCAGTGTACCGTGTTCTTAGATCACCAGGATATAACTGGTGAGACATGGAATAAAACACACAAATTAGGGTGCAAGCAGGGATTCAACCCTGAAACCACTTAATTACAAAAGATGGCTTCAGAAGTGGATACCACATTACCAACATCACCAAATGCATTTCCCTGACAAAGAAAAATACCGTAAAATCATAAAAGAGCCTAGGATGGAAGGGACCCAAACAGATTATGTAGTCCAACCTCTCATGAGAGATGAGATTATCTAATGCTCTCCAAAACCTTAAGTGATAAAACTTTTCGCTAAAGTGATTAACCTTAAGCATCTTAAAAACCTTAAGAGATGGCAGCTGCACTATGCCCCTGGGGATGTTGTTCCAGCGAATGATTGTACTCACTGTAAAAAAAGTAGAAGGAGAAAATTATTTTCACTCTGTATCTTTCTTGAAACCAAATTTTCTTAGGCTATTGTTCCTTCATATTCCTTAGCTTACAGATGCTATATGTTTCTTTAGTTTTCTTAGTCACTTCAAATCTCTAAGATGTCATGCTATTTTTGCATTGTATAAATAAGAAAAGATCATAAAATGGTTTCGGTTGTACTGAACCCTAAAGAACATCTAGTCTCAACCCCGCCTCCTATGGATGCAGACACCTTTCACTAGACCAGATTGCTCAAGGTCTTACCCAGCCTGTCCTTGAACACTGCCAGGCTTGGGGCATCCACAGCCTCCCTGAGCAACCTGTTCCAGTGCCTCACCACCCTCACAGTAAAGAATTTCTTCCTTATTACTAACCTAAGTTTTCCCCCTTTCAATTTGCGTCCATTACTCCCTGTCCTATCCTGTCAGTCCCTGACAAAGGCTCCCTCTCTGGCTTTTCTCTAGGCCCCCTTCAGATATATCAGATACTGGATGTTTTCCCTCAGTTTTGTGGGTTTTTAAAAATTATTCAATTAAAAAAAAAAAACAACAAAAAACATTCAGGATAGGAGGCAGTCATTTCATACTGTCCTGTCACAAAACACATTCACTTTTGTATTCATCCAATTGAAATACTGGAAGCAGAATTAGAACATCCAAGACGTCCCTTAGGAAGATGCAGTTTCCTTCCCCTTTTACAATACTGCAGCCTTGGAAATTCTAATATTCAAGCTCTAATGCCTGGTTTTGCTTTCAGTATTAAAATATAAACACCATGTGTACAGCTGGGCACCTAGAACATGGTGGTAAAACCTGAGCAGCAGGTTTGGAGTACTGAACCATGAGCATGAGCTGCAATTATATTCCCCATGATAATACAAGACAGTGGCCTTGCTCTTGCTGTCCTAAGAGAAGGAACATCCTCCCTGACCTTGCTGCTCCCACAAAATGGGTCGGGGCTGCTGTGCGACAGCCTGTCCTGAAATGAATCCAAACCATGAATTCTCTGTGACAGTTTGTGGCATCTGGGTGACTCAGACAGCCTCTCTGCCCGAGGCTGTTCCAGCCCAGGCTGTGATTTTGTTAACGTCACAATTTAAGTAGACTTGGGTCTTGTTAGGAGTAATGATGGACTCCCTGAAGGAAAACCAAGGTGGCATTGGAAATGATGTCATTTCATTATCAGCTCCGAGATGGGGATAATTACATCTGTCTTCTTCAAACTGAGATGACCCTGGTCCTTCAGAAGGCAGTTGGCAATCTAACTTCCAGCAGCATGCTCATGCCATGCCTCATCATCTGCTAATTTTCACATCAAAGGGATCACTCAAGGTGACCCAAATCATCACCAAAAGACAGGATCTCCAGCTAGACATCTATACTAGTGTCCAGTGGACAGCAGCATGCTGGGAGCATTGGACATGTTTGCAGCCCTGACTCAGACATACATAAAACAAATCCTACTTGCTTCATGCAAACATAACCACAGCATGCTGTCAATGCAGATGGCTTGACAAGCAATATAACAGAAAATAGTCTTATAGACACTATGAGAAATTTTCCAATGGTTTCAAAATATCCACCTCAGCCTGACATGGACACTGAGGATTAAAAAACAAAAAAGGGTAGACAGACTAAACAAAATTGGTAGTGCATTTAAATATTTATATTAAAAATTGAGACACGGGTTTCTGTTGGAATAATTGATCACAATGTCTCGGACCAGTGGTTTGTCAGTTTACCTTTCTCCAGCTTCTGAGGAACTTCCTTAAGTACCCTGAAACAAGTTTGCTTCCTGAAGGACAAAGCCAGATACTCAGGCCAGTGTGTTTGTAAGAGTGCAATACAGAGAGAAAAGGAGGAAGGAGAAAGGGAAATAAATACCTAACAATTAGTGACTGTAAACAGAACAGCCTCATGGCAAATTATTTTCCTTTTCTTTAAAAGCTAATTGAAGATGCTACAGCATCATGTTGCAGGGTTTTCTGAGTACTTCGATACTGGCATTAAGATGACCTTCCAAAATTGAGCACAAAGCATTCTGTAAAGGTTAACCACATTCAGTTTACAGAGGTGGTGCTGCTTCTGAGGGGTTGTCTGCAACAGGGAAGTACATGATTACTGTAGTGGTTGTGGAACGATACCTCAGGCACACTATGTATATTATATGTGTAGACACACACATCTGAGAATAGCTTCCCTGGAGACATCCCTGTTCCAGAGCAAGAGTATTCACTGGAGAAGCTATCCTAGAATAAGAACAGTGTTGTCACTTCACACCCAACTATATAATTGATTAACTTCCCTGTATGTTCAAACCACCTTTTTGGAATAATTTCTGCTCTTTCTTCCCTGCCCTTTCTTCTGGGCACCAAATGTCTCATTGTTCAAGCCCTGGGTCTCTTTGAGAAATGGGGTCTACCCCTCAATATGCCACATCTTGAAAACTAGTTACAGGTTTGCTTTGTTTAAGGTGTAATAAAAAGTCCTTACTGCTTACCATGGTTTTTTGTTCAATGTCTCCCACAACACAGGATTTGGCTCTTTAAACTACCATAGCACAAAAAGCAGTAAGAATTAAAGTATTGCCATAATGCCCTAAATGTAGGAATAGCACTTTTATTCCCTCAACATCTCTATCAAAAAGGATAGAGGTGAATTAAAGTAACACCCATTTACCTCCTAAAAGCACAAAAGAATTTGGGACTTCAAACATCCACGTGTGTGTTGCTAAAGATGCAGAATTGTGAGTCACCTGAATTTCTGTGCTCAGCCCCAGACCTGAAAACTCACCATTGGCTTTGCAAGGGTGAGGACAATTACTCTGCAATGTGACTATTTCAGAAGACCTGGAAGAAGCACTCTTTGCAAAGCAGCCAAAAGGGAGGGGAGGATAACATCAGCAACTGCTTCCCTGGCACAGGGGACCATAAGCAGCACAGCTGCTCTTTTTGGAAATGTCAGAGAGGGGAAAAAAATAGGTGCCGAGGGAGTTGTCATCGTCAGACAGCACAATAGGTGATTCCAGAATAGTGCTTCACACAGTCATAAGCTTTTCTTGAAAACATTGCTCAGGAAGCCCAGGCCTGTCGAACTTTCCAAATAGCAAACACTGCTTGAAAAACAGATAAGTAAATTATAAAATTACTTAGGATCCAGTTTCTCTGTTTCTCTCTGACAAAGGAGAGCACAGGTGTGTCTCAGTGCAGATGCCACAGCTGAGGTGGACCTATGTAAGCTCTCTCCTGCCCAGTCACAGCCATTTCTACAGAATGTCCCAGGAGGATTTCAGGTCATACCTATGACTCTACATCTCTCCGTGTCTGCCCCCTTGGAAAGACACTTTGTCCATGAAGGGCCAGTTCTCCCATTGAAAACAGCGAAATTCTGTTTGTTCCTGGGTTCTGCAGGAAGTCACACACCTTCATAAGCAAAACATTATCAAACAAGATTGTTTTGAAGTCCTGCCAGGGTACGCCCATGCAGCAAGCCAAAGCAGATCTCAGATAGACATGTGCTGTCTCTTGTTCTCCTTCATGCCCACAGCCTCCCCAGGAAGGAGGATGCTGCCAGACCTACCCCGCTCTCAGACACTGCCAGGAGATGACAGAAAAAATCACACAGAAGATTTTGAGTGAAGAAACTGTAAGCCCAAACTTTCAGTCAACAGAAAAACTACCAAAATCTGAATCCTCTGCTTCCTTATGTGTGGTACACTGAGGTGAAATGGACATGTCAAACTGATTCCTACTTCATCCCCATCACTGTGGTCAGTGAGAGGTGGTGAGAGGGGACCAAGATTAATCCTTAGCCTATAGTTATGCCGTTCAGCTTCTTCAGTAAATTATGAGACAGGCAGCAAGTCTGTTCATCCCTAATCCCCTTGAAGCCTTCTGTGGTGGCACACATGACCCTTACAAGGACTTACAAGCTTCAGACCTGGAGACAAACAGGGACCTTTCTGCACCCTGGCCCTTCGGCAGCAGATCTGACCGTTCAGCAATGGGTTGTTATTTATCACAAGTCCTGCTACTCTCCTGAAAACATCCGGCTCCAAAGGGACTTTCTGGTCAGTGTTAAAGTAATGGAATTTTTGTTTTCCAATGCAGGGAGATAAATTTCAGCCCAAAAAAAAAAAAAAAGGCATGAGAAAGTCACTATTTTTTAAGGTCTGTTGCCATAGAACTACCATTGTCGCAAGGGACAGAAAAAGTGCAATCTGAGGTTTTACAAAGCTCCCATACAGGGGTGTGTGTATTTTTTGAGGGACGGAGAGGTTGTCACAGAGATTGCAGAAGCTGGAGTCCATGACATTTTATTCATATTGTTTCAACTCATTCACCCACATGCCCTCAAGGGATGTTCTGTTTTTTAAAATTGCTGTTTCTGCTAAAAATTGCATGGTGTGAATTAGTGTAGTTAGATGCTCCTTACTCAAAGCAATTTTTTTAGATCTCCACTCTTCTGTCTCTCTGCTCTATAGGTGTGAAAAATGGAAGTTTTCCCATGTAAGCAAAACCTTGTTTTCTTCCAAATTAATTAAAAGGAAATTCAAGAGGGTCATTTGTTGAAGCCAGTGGAATAATACCTATGTAGAATTAATTTAAGTGATGCAAAAATCAAACATGTTGATACTGCTGTTTTCATTACTTCTTCCGTAGCATCCTCTATCTGGATACTGGAATAGCAGAGAGAGAACAACTAGAGCAAGGCTCTTGAACCAAACAAATCAACTAAGCAGGAGGAATTGAATTATACAGGGAGAGAACTTATGACCCCTATTGTTTTTTTGGCTTATTTTATTCTCACCATTTGTAGTGGTTTTTATAGGACAGTATGCAACTCTTTTAAGAATTTAAGTCCAGATGGTAATTTAACTAGGGAGAAGATCAGTTGATAAAACTCTGATTAGATGACAGCTCTTAAGTGAGCTATTTCCATGGCCTGCCTTAACCTATGTTTAGTCTAACAGAAAAATGTTTAGAATTCACCAAGACTGCTGAAGTGAAGTTTTTACAAAGGGAGTCTAACCAAATCTGGTCAACCCATAAAGATTTCCTTGCTTTTAGCCTTCATCTCCACATGTTTTGCTGAAGTTAAGTTCTACAGCTTAAATTCACAATACCTTACTCATACATTAATCCATAAACTTAGAGTAAGAAACATAATCAGCTCAGAGTTTTGCAGTACTGCAACAATGCAAAACGATAGAGGACACATTGCTTGGTGTGTTCAGCACCATTGGAGTCAACCACAAGGGTTCTTGACAGATCAAGTCAGCCAGTTTCTCTCTTTTCTTCTTTCTCCAACAAGACAAGACACTCAAGGGAATAGTCCTTTCACTGACTATTTCATTATTACACAGACAAAAGAAGGATACAGACAGGACCTTGCCACCACTACAACAAAGAGCACAGGGCTTGTGCAGCCCCAGCAGAAGTGTCTATCAATGGATTGATTGAACCTACCAACTTCAAGTGGTTTTGAAATCACAGTTGGCAATCTCCATTCACAGGTCAACCCAAGACCACCTAATGTTTTTAAATCAGTTCAGTTCTCCTTTACCAGGCAGAAGAAACATGTTGCTGTCATGCTGTTCTGTGTTCAAAGCCACACTTCCCTGATAAACTTGACCCCTTGGTATAGCTGAACCTATTGGGGCCGACATGCGGGAGAGGCAAGAGGCAAAAGCAGAGGTGTAAAGAAAACAGGAACTGAGAAGAAACAAGGCAAAGACAAAGATTTAGAGTAGCCAGGAGCAGTCAGGTGGAAAATGGCTAAAGAAACCAAAACACAGCCTGGTACTAGTGATGACAGAGACTGAATGAGTTTTATGAGTCTTGTCAAGAGAACCAACAGAAAAACCTATTTAAAGACTCAAGCCTGCATCTTTTCTCAAAGCATAAGTAGGGCAGAAGCAGCCAATACGTGCTTGGCAGGTAGCGCCCAGAGAGTTTACGTAACACTGCAAAAAGATAAGAACCTATTTAAGAGCAAACTCTTATTTTTACCCAACATGCAAACAAATCAAGCTCTTTCATCACAGGCTAGACCCTTCATGCTGTCAGCTGTGAGTTCCCTTGGTGTTGTAAAGCACCACAGGGCACAAAATCACGGGTATTTTTTGTGCTGGTTGTCAACTTCTGTTTGCTGGAGACTTGAAAAACAGAGGAGACACAGAGCACAGGAAGATCTGAGCAACAATTAGCAGCCCTTAACAAAAAGTAAATCCGTGAAATGCATTTTCTCTCTAAGAAAGAGACTGCTAACCTCTCTGCAAATATGGAGTTAACAAAAATATGAAGGATGTAATTTAGCATCTGCTGGCGAGGAGAGGTGACAACAGGAGAGGAGAGGAGAGGAGATTGTGAGGTAAGTGGAACAGGAGCAAATGTTTTCTTAAAATATCTGGTAAGGATTACAGTTCATCAGCTCCAGAAGAGGGTTACTCGGTCTTGGCCTCCCTTCATGAATTTCTTTTGTTCACTTGGGTCACTTCACTATTAGTCAAGCCTAGATTATGAGAAAGGCAGATCTGCAGGACTGAATTTGTTTGCTTTGTCAGCTCAACTTATCAAGTGCAAGTTTATATGTATACAATGTATCCTATTAGATGCTGTGTCCTGTTTTGGTCTGTTCTCTTCTGATTTATTTTGAACTCAAAGACCATAACTGTAAGCACCTTCAAACTTACAGATACTTAGGCCACTGGGGAAAGAGTGGAAAAAAAGTGAAATGCAGCAACCATTACTGTCCAACTTCATTACACTCATGCCTTGGAAGATTAAAACAAAAATGTACTGGAATTTAATCTCCTCTGAGGGAAGAAATTGAAAGCAGCATGTTTGCTAGAAACTGCACACATTCAGTCCACTAAAATTCATCAAGATATGCAAAATTTAAATGCCATTTAAAAATGGACACTGACAAAATTCACAGACATGGCACCAAGGAAAGTACAATTTTTGCCCATATCCTTGACCCTTAAAAGCACAGTGCAGGTGGAAAACAGATGTTGAGAACACAGCATGTTCCCAGCATTGGGGGCTGTGTGGGATGTGCAAGATTCTGCCAATCTTATGGTAGGGTCCAGGCTGCAGCAGAGAGGCTCAGGGATGGCATGGGTTGCAGTGGATACCACTGGGCATCCACAGCAGAATCTTCTAAGCAGATCTAAACAAATTTACTAATTAACTAATATTATTAGTATCAATGTTTCCATCTGGGTTGGAGCCAAGTAGTAGCAGCAACTGGCAGTTTCAACCCTGTTCATCCCCTCGACAGATCCCAATGACAACCACAGACACAGCAGTGCCAAGAACAAAAAAGAAACACCAGTATACATGAACTGCATTTGGAAAAGAATCAGTGCCATCTTCCTGCTGTAAATACAAACCAGGTAGTAATGCTTGAAGGAGAGATGGGTCAATTGTTTAAATAAGAACCAGAGGTGACGCTCCTTTGGGAGCTGACACGGGCAAGCCACAACCAACTCCTGGGATTCCTGCTCCTACTGGAAAACCTGCCTGGCAAAGGGCTGCATTGCAACATGTGCTTTTCATGCAGAGCACTTATTTCTGACTGTAATTTAGCCTCTTGGCAGGAGATGTTCATACATATTGAGTGAAACAGCCTTGCTCATCCATTTCAACCTACACATCCTCATATAATAGAAGCAGCACAGCACACTCTCTGCTTCCAGTGGTCTCTCATGGATTACAGGACAGATTTGGTTAATCATGCCCATCTCCTCTCCATAAAAGTCTGCTCCACAAGGGATATTTTCTGGCCTTTCATACTGTTGAATTATAAAATCTGCAAGTGAAGACTCCTCTGTGGATGTATCTGTGAAGCCATTCCACTACTCCTTTTACATGGGAAGAAAAGTTAAAACCAGTAGAATATCACCAGTGCTAACTAGATGTTAAAAATAACATATAACAGTAATGCTTATCACATATGGGAGGAGAAAAGAAAATACCTGAATTATGCTTTCAAAATTAGTTCTGTCTCCTCTTAATAAAACACAAAAAACCCCAGGCCATAAGTCTACTGATCTTATCCATTCACTAAGTTCTGCAGAGAAAAAAGGAGAATACAATCCTTGGAGCATGCCAGATTTCCCTTGTCTTCTATTTAAGAGGTTGCTAAATCATTGAAATTCTACATTAAAAATATATTACACACCGTCTAGTGAATGATGGGACTGCAATGCATAATGCAGAGAGAGGTGTAAGCTTCCCAACGCATGCACATGAAATGACTTGCTGATCTAAAACATGTGCTTCCTGCCAACATGATTTCAGGAGGAGAGAAAAATAAATTACAAAGTAATACACTAATGATTGAATTTTGTAGCTGAAATTTATAGCTCTAAAGGCATTTTAATCACTTATTTTACGTTATTCAGGTAAATAATACTGAGGTAGAATATTATTTGCTTCAGAAGAGCAAATAAAAATTAAGATGGCTACAGCAACCACAAATATCTTGTCTTAGCCTACTTCATACCATGTGCACAGTAATGTTATGGAGCAAGACAACTCCATTAAAACAGAAGAGTCAATGGTGATTTCTTACTTCTCACCCAGGTATCTTCTATACTGAACTCAGTGTCTTGATGAAAAGAGAAAATGAAAGCAGATACAGTCAATGCAATATGTCATTGTTGCAAATCTGATTGCCTGCCTGCACTGCTGAGGAGAACAAGACTCTATCAGTACAATTTGAGGATGCTGACAGCAGAAATCCAACCAAAATGAGAAAGAAACTTCCTGAAAATATGACTTGACTTGCCCACTGTTAAAGTCAGCCTACTTTCTTTCATATGGGGAGGACACATTGTACAACACGTAAAAGTCATGGATGCTTTACAGAATTTTCTCTTTGTGCAAAAGTTGCAGAGCATCTGTTGAAATCTCCAGCCATTTCACTGGGCTGCTGCTGAACTTGCCTTGCCTGGTATCCAGAATCTGTTGTCAATTAATAAATTACATGAATGGATAAAGCATGTCCTAGGAAGAGCCCAAGAATTCACTGGTGAAATGCAGTCTTCACCAGCTGCAACTTGACTGAGGCCAAGGGATGCATTCAGCTTTCTATGTTACAAAAAAATGTTCACTTTCTTAATCCCAAAATAGAGTTCAGATCCAAGCCAGCAATTCTTTGGTGGTAGTGTGGGTTTAGTCATTACTTGTGGCATGTCACTAACAGATACCTCCACTGAGGTACCAGTTCAACACAGAGGGACAAGCCTGGACCCTCCTTTTGAAACAGGAAGCCCCAAGCAGTCACATGCATGCTACCACACAGGCTGTTATTAGTCCAGCAGTGCCAGTGATGTTACTATAAAACCTCTGTTTTTGTGTCCTGTGCTGCTGTCATCCTTGTGCACTCAGTTACTGCATAGCTCAGAGGGGCAGTTTGGACATGCTGTCACACGCCAAGATGCAGAAAATCAGTTCTAGTTCCTGTACCATATCTCTTATCAGGGAGAAGGTCATGAAATGTGGTTGGCTACTCTGTGGACTGGGGTCCTTGAAGGCAGATTCCCACAAAACGTCAAGAGAGTTAAAAATACCAAGAAGACCCTCAGACCTACTAGTCTGCTTCCCTACAGTGCAACAAGCCACGGTGCAGTTGATCTCAGTACCAGTATTCACAGCAGGATTTAAGCTATTATAGGCAGAAGAGCTCTGCAAGAGCAGTGCTTATCCTCACGTTGCAGGACAGCCCAGTTCTGGTAGATTTGTCAGAGAAATAGCTCAAGGAAAAATATCCTTGTCATGCTGCCAGTGCCAGTGTTAAACTAGGTTAATTGTCAGAGAGATGTGGAGGTTGGCCAAACTTGCAGCATACGGCCTGTGTGGCTTAATGTCAGACAAGAAACGAGAGTCTGCTGCTTGTGAGTAATTGCCCACCTCCTGCGACTCCCACCACCTCATTCCTTCCTCCTACTCCACCAGACATTCAGTGCTTTGTCCCTTTTGGTCACCAGTCCAAAGTGAATTACCTGTTGTGAAGGAGCCTCCATGTGATATAAGGTTTGACCCCTCTGTGCTCCTGTTACATGGGCCAGGCATGTAAGCACCCTTTTTCTTACGGAAAAATCAAACATAACTGAGACATAAGTCATTCATGAAAAGAAACCTTTCTGCCAGCCATAATTGTTGCATTGCCTTTCCATCTTGGCAGGGTTTTACTTTTTTTTTGGCTGGCTCAGGTTTTACTTTTGGCAACAAAATGTGTTTGCTGAGATTGACACTGGCCAATGTCAGCCTTTTCCAAAGGTGTGAGAAGCCTTGAGAAAAAATCCAGAGGAATAAAAGGTGTAATTCTGATCTCAAGTATGTGTAGGTAGCTGTGAATGGAGTAATGGTGACTTTCTTGCATGCATAGGAGGAAATGAATCGGGATCTGTCTCAATCTATAACTGAAATGCCAACTTTCCTTACACACAAAACTCCCAGGCAGAACCAACAAATTCTTTATGTTCTCATGGGAGTTTTGGTTTCTGGAGCTGCCCCAGACAAATTTATTTCTGCACCTAGAATCACAGTGCTGGGGAAAAAAATGTTACACAGTAACACTTAATATAACACAAAACCTCAGCACTCTAACCAACCTTGAGAAGCCAGGAGGGATGTGCGGATGGGGAAAGGTATTGTCTCAGGGAGAGGGTGGCAAAAGGTGGGGGGCAGACCCAGATCCCACTGTGCTGCTAAAAAAATGCAATTAATCTTTGGTCAAACAGTGACTGGACCCAGATATTTGCAGTCAATTAAATGACTACTTTCTGCTGCATTCCTATGCTAACATAAAACACTCTTAAATACAACACAACGTATTTATAAAATTAAATTTGGGCACTTCAATACTAAGAGTTTAGATTACAGCTCCTCCTGTGCTTTTAACAATAATACAGCATAGTTGCATGTCACCTACATGGGATTCTACTTGGGACCTTTCAGGCCTTATTTGTACTAAAATTTCCAGCTTTCCTGTGCAAATCTAAAGGCTGAAAATACAAACGAGCACAAGAGAAGCAGGATCAAGGCATGAGAGAGGAGGGGAATAAACAAAAGTAAGGACCAGAAAAGGTATGAGGCAGAGGACAGGAGTAGAAGGGCATGTGAGAGGGCTGGTGGAGTGTGGTCAGACAAACTGCAGTGCAGGACTAGGCTGAGAAAGCGACACTAGCAGGTCTTTGCTGGAGATTTTGGGAGAGAGCTCAGAATTCTGAAGGAAAATCAGCTCCACGTTTCCCTGCTGGCTCCTCTGTGAAGCTGTAGCATAGGGGTGAAGCTAATGGTAGCCCTTGACAGACTCATGCCTTTCTGCTTTAATTCACCTCAGTTCTGTTTTCTGAGAGACATCCAGTTTTAACATCCTGGAGAAGACCCTCTGAATTTTATCTCAGTGTGCTTTGTCCTGGCTATTTAATGCAGATATCCTAAACATTTCATGTATATTTTCATTCAAGACTATTTCCATTCAAGCCTTGCTTTCCAGCACTTTCAGCTTTAATTAACCTCACAGTTTCGCTCTGACACAGATTTCCATAAACACAGCTTTGCATGGAGTAAGGAGGCCAACACGTGGCTTTTGCAGTGGACTAACACATGAGCCTAAAAGGTGCTCGAGGCTTATCAATTTTGTCATGAGTAATGCATGTTCTGTGCTCCCCAGCCTCTGTGTGGTAATTTCACAGGGACAGACCTGAAGCCAGACACAAGTTTCCCCACTGAGTTGAACAGAAATTGAAGAAGTTGGCTGCACAATTAAGCTCAGTGCTGTAACAGGGCTGGGAGGGTGCACTTCATTGTTTTTACTGTAAAAAGGATGTGCTCAATGGCACTAGAAGACAGCTGGCATCTGCATCTCTTCTTGTTGAATTGAATGAACAGAGAAACTAAATTTTACTGGTTATTCCAGTCCAAAGTGCTGTTTTGAGATTTAAGAGAGTAGTTATAATATAAAAGTTATATGAGGAAACTCGATCCAGTTAATTTAGTGAGATTCCTTTGACTGTTTCATGTCAAGCTCAAGAGGGGTAAAAAAAAAAAAAAGTATTTTTTTCACATGTGGGAGTAGATTGCGCATTTTCCTCTAACAAACAATAGATTTTAAAAACCAATGGCTTGATTCAGATTAGTGGGGTAGATCTAGCTGATGTATTACCAGCAGGGACCAAGGCCAGGAGCTGTTTAATCCTTTGAGGGAAACAGTGCCAGCAAGAGTGGCTGCCAAGGACTCCCCAGTGCTTGACCTGTACTGAGCACACGCAATGCCCAGCCCCATCCCAGGCACTCACTCAGTCAGCATGGCCATGTACTGAATTGGGATTAGGTTGGAAACCACCCCATGCTTCATGTGATTGATGTCCTTAGGGGGACAAGTTGAGGTTATTCACTGCCCAGTCTTTCAACCTCCTTCCCCTCAATTTTATTTCTAAGTGGTTCTTTGAGCTCAAGGTGCAGAAAATCCTGCTACTGAGAAATATCCTGCTGCACAGGTTCTCCTATGAAGTGAGAGGCATAGCAATGGTATGAGCAGTGCCACCAGGTCCTCACACTTTGGAAAGCCTCCTACAGTGACCACAGGCTGCCTCTCCATTCACACACCTAGTTTTTAACCAGACGGAATAACATACCCCAACTCAAAAGAACACTTGGGCAAGTATTTCCTTTCTGAAGATATCTTAAATAAGAAAGAAAGAGGGCAGATGACTTTCAAAGCCCCTTTATGGGGATACAAAGGAGAAGGCATGGACCCTGGGGTAGAGTCTCCTCAACACCCATGTACACCCTTACAAAGGTGAGAGACATTTGGCTGGTGTGGCTACATCCCACTATCTCCAAGAGATTCCTCAAAGTAGACCTCACAGGTTTCTCTTGTTCTTTTGTTAGATGATTCCATGGGCTTCTACTCAAGAGGGAGAACCCTGGTTTACCACACTCTGCTCTTCATGATTTGGCAAAGAGCAAGGACAAGAACGACATCTGCGTCGAGTTCTTTGCTAAGAGAGGGACAACTGACAATGGCCAGGGAAGTGGTTTTAGTGCAGGTGACAACATCAGGGGATGTGCATTTGCTTCCTGGGAATACCTATAATTATCAGACTGCTAATAGAAAACTAAAAATAGTGGAGCCCAACATCAATCCCATAAAGTGCCACAATGACACATCCACATACTTTTCTTTCCTACCTGTGTGGCACCCAGCTGCAGTGCAAAGGTCTGGCACAGCCTTTCCCCAACTTCATTTCTCCTCTTCAAATCTCCTAAAATCTCTTTATTTCTTAGCTGGATTCCAGAGCCTGCCTCTCCAGATGGGTTTTGTGCTGTACTGTAATCCCTATTCCCCAAGCTGCCTGTTCCACATTTAGGAACAAAAATGCCCTGGAACTAAAGCAAACCTCAACAATGCAATACAAATAACTTAACCTTTGAACAGGGTAGAAGGGAAGAGAGGGATTTTGTGAGAGGGAGGGCAGTGTGAATCCCAGAGTGCTTATTCTTCCTCTTGTGCCAGCACCAGTGATGGTAACTGCATCCCCCACTGTCCTCTAGCCCCTTCGTTGTCACCAGCAAACCCATCATCCCCCTCTTCTTCCTCAACTGGTATCTCTGGTGGCTGACAGCCAAGGAAATAATGAGTCCTGACTGAGGCCAGTATTTGTACTGGCCAGCAACCAAAGATAGTGTGATAATGAAAAAAATGCTTTCTGCATACTACAGTCTAGTTTTGAGCAATGGTATAAACCATCAGACTCATTACACACAGCAGGGACTCTTCAGCTGGCTGTGGGGAAAGATTTACAAAGCTGCTTGTTTGGGGTACAAAAGTTCTGTGGCAGTTAACCTGTGCTCCCAGGTCTCAGGCTGTCCTGAACACAAGTGGCTATGCAGTTCCACTCACAGAACTTTGTATTAAAAACATCCAAATGCCCAAGCAACTGAAGCAGCAACCTGTAGGTCATAACAGTAGTATAAACTGATTAAACATGACTGGAAAGAGTATTTCTCTTTTTCTTTCGACTGCTGTTATTAGAAAATACCTTGAATCCATCCCACAGATAAGTATGTCAATACCTTGTGCAGCATCCAGCAGCAGCCAGAGGCACTACATATATGTGGAGGAGGAGGAGAAATTCCTGAAAGGAGGTCAAACTGCCTGGTGCCCTTTTGGATTGTGTCAGCCCCAGTAAATCCTATTTCCTGTTGCCCTGGTTGGAGTTAGCATGGCGTGGAAGATCCTGAGCACTGGCTCCCGGCAGCAGGATGCCAGATAGCATCCAGGGCTGGGCACTGGAGAGGGGACATGCACCTCCCATTGCTGACAACTGAAGATGCACGTCCAAGCCCCAGTCCACACCCACTCCATAAAGAACAACTGCGGACATCCAGCACGACTAACATCTCTGTGGGTTAGAAGGCTAAATAAATAAGAGATGAATAGTTACCGTACATCATAGCTCTTTATCCTGGGAGAATCAGTGAACCTGAATTCCCCAAGAAAAGCAAGTAGGCTGCATCTGCGCCTGTGCTCTGATTAATCTCATTGGTTTGTTTTCCTGGAAACTAGATGTCCCAGATGCCATTGTTTCCATTATAAGTGCTCATCTGCCCTGTTTTGAGCTTGATTGCTCCTGTAGCCTGCTTGGCTTAACTGTTTTTTGTTTGGTTGTTGTGATGGTTTTTTTAAAACTAACATTCTTAAACAAAATGCCTGTAAATTAAAAAGAGGATATAGCTGCAACCTTCAACACTAGCTTTTTTAAATGTTTAAAAACACCTATGACACACAAAAATCCTGAGCTGTTGTACGCAGTGTGACTAAATTATTAATAGTTGCCATGCACACCACATAAGAATTTCAAAAGGGGACTTTGTGCTTCTGTAAAACACTTCTATTTTTGTCTGGAAGTAGAGACAAAATCATTTGCAAATTAGTCTCTTTGGTACTAATCACAACTGTTACTAAAACATTCTGACTGTAGACATAATACAGTAATTCTTCATTTTTGAGCAGAATTAGACATTTCATTAATTATCTCAATAAAGATTTTGAAAGTTTAGAATTTGTTAAAATATAAATAACACATAATTAATGAGAATATACTGAAACAAATATCTATTTCTAGTCATAAAAGCGCCACTAACTAGTACAATAACATTCAAGCACAAATTAAAGTAGCAACATTTACAGATAATACCACAGAATATTTGTTTTATGGGTTGGAAGGATCAGCTATGGGGTTGTTGAAGGTGGGGTTTTTTTAAAACATGAAGATATCTGAATGGATCACTACACTTAAATTTGCTTTACAGAGAAAATAACATTCTGCTGTGGGCAAAAACAGAAATACGGGAAATTTCTCTTCTGTCTCAAGTGAATTATTTCTGGTGAAAGGCTTCTCAGCGTTTTGCTACAGGCATGCAGCTTTACACACAGAACATTATGCATGTACACATAGAGAGTGCTCTGCTGGGGGTGTCTATCCTGATGCCCTCCCCTATACCCAGCTCCTCACAAGGCTATTTATGTGAAATAAAGAAAAACCACAGATTCAGAAATGGAAAAAAAGCCCCAAGCCAATGAACACCTAAAACATCGGCACAGAAAAGCAAGTTGATAAGGAAAAAAGCAGCTTCACTCAGTATGTCTCAGCTGCTTCCAAAGCAGAAAGCAATGGGGATGTACTGCTATTATTAGCCCTCCGGATGGGAAGCAGCACGGTGTGAAGCTGTTGGCAAGACGTTGCAGGATTTTCTTTGCACGTATGCACAGGCACAGACACACAGGCAGACAGACCCCCCAAAACGCTCATGGTGAGCCCCTTCCCGCCACTCGGTGAGACAGACAGACAGAGAGCACGATGCCGGCGCGACTGTGCGTACTCACAGCTCGGAGTACAAGAAGTGCAGGTTGCCCACATTGTCTATGTAGTTTGCAGGACTTAGCCAAGGTAGGACCAGTAACAGGAGAGCCTTCATTTTCAGTGCAGTGCTGGCACTGCTGCTAGGTTTCCTCCTTCCCACCGTCTCTCTGTGCTGGTGGGACACACAACGAGAAGCTTTCGTGCCAGCCAAGCCCCTTCTAAGCAAGCCTTTCCATTTCAACGTAATGGTAGCACATTTTGAATCGAGCTTAAATCCCTTAAACGAAGCTACACTGCAAAAATCATTGACCTGTAAGAGGATTACTCGATCTGACTCTCAGATGGGTAGATGTGAGGGTTTAGGGACAGCACAGCGTGGTTGGCGAGACAGTGACTTATGCTGCAGAGGAGAGCGATGCTCGGGGAAGAGACCTGCCTCCTGCAGGATTCGGAGTGGTTCTTCAGAGGCAGCTGGTATGTTTACATCACTGCCCACAAGCAGATGGGTTACGAGCTAAACTGCATCACGGAAGGGTGTAGCTGTCTGACAAGGGGGGAATAAAATGCCCCCCGTGGAGTTTTGTAGCAGGCGATATCAGAAGACCACACCTTTTTAAAGTAAAACACTGCTAAAGATCACAGCCAACTGCTGGCTTTTTGCATCTCAGTCCGAATTCCCCAAATCCAGTCAGATGTTTTTGTACAAACATAAATCATGTAATAATCCAAGGACATGTCTCTTCTCTCTCTTTATTTTTTTTTTCGAAGGATGCAAGAGCAAACATTTTAAATAAGGATGCTTTCAATGGACTGCTCCATGGTAACCGGTGTTTAAAAAAAAAACGATAAAGTTCTCTCATCAATTACAAAGCATAAAACAGCAAGCTCACCTTGTCCCATCAGTGACCTCATCTCTGATCAGGGCAAACTTTTGTCTTCTGTCTGAGAACCAGAACTGCCCTGATCCCAAATCATGCAAGAAATGTGAGGACTGCTGACCACCTTGGTGACCCTAGCAGAGTCTACTTTAATTTATTCACTGAGAACACAAAAATGTTCTGTTGAGATTTCAGATGGGCTCTGAACTGTTCTCATTGTAGGCACCAAATATTTATGATTATTATTGTATTTGTTTTATTAACAAAGTCACACATTTCCTCTCCCCTCTATTGATTCACCAGAGTTAAAGAGAATAGCATCAGCCCAGTCTGCTCAATCTGTCCCTGGGCATGACAGAGCACAATGTCCTTCTCTATGTCATTAACTGGAGATGGGATGGCAAGAGAGCTTTTTGCATTTCTGAGAATTAAATTAGGAAGAGGTAGAAGATACCTTAGGCAATAATTAATGCTGTGCTTAGAAAAAATAAAGGTACTGTGCAGTATCTGCAAACACAAGGATGCAGATCTCCACCTTCAGGGATCACTCAGAATGTTCCCTCCTATTTTTTCTCTCATGTGGGAATGCTAGTGAGGCTGCACTACCTGTAAAGCTCAAGACCCCAACAGCAGAAGCTCCCTGTGGTTTCCTATTCTCCTGTCTCTGCCCTTTGGCCTTAAGTAACTCAGACCCCCCCCCCCAACATTCTGAAGAAGGAAAATCTGTGTCATGAGTAGCAAAGAAGCAAATGTCCAACCTGCGTAGCAATGCTTCATGCTGCACTGCCTTAGAGGCTTTAGGGGTCAGGGAAGGAAGACCCCTGCTCCATCTCTCCAGTCTTCTGCTCCTGGGGTTTGCAAAGGTAGGACCTGGTGCAGGGAACCTGACACAGGGAAGAGGGAACAGCAAGAGACTGGGGGAACATGATACTGAGACAATTCTTTCTATCCCTGCTTGGGCTCAGGCCAGACAAATCAGAAGCACAGGATCTTGAAGATCCTGAGGGGAAGATCCAGGCCATTGACATTCAACAGTAAATGCAAGAATAAAACCTGCCAGGCTTTTACAGGACCAAATCATGCTTTATAGTACTGCACTCGTGTAAGGTATGTAATGAAGGGTACCTTTACTACCACCTTAAGGAGGAGAAACTAAGTTGCTGGAGTGACTTGCACACATTCACATATGAGAATTGACACTAGAAATCAGGAGCTGTGCTAGTGGGTGCCTTCCATGTAAAAAACAATATTTCAATTTACTTATTTATTGAACATTGGGGGTGAATTGGGAGTGAGTGTCCTGTTAATTTTATGGCAACATCATCATGTCAAAAAAAATGAAGACAAACAGGAGGGTCTAAATTCAACTATATGTATAGCAAAGGAAAAGGGCATTTGCATTTGAGGTTCAAGATTTTGTGGTGATAATTTCAGCGACAACAGCTCACAGAAGACTGACGGTCCCCTTACCTGCATTACTACGGAAATTAGCATTTGAGGTGTGTCAGAGAAGTACTGGCCTAAGACAGACAATAATGAGCAACTTTGCTATTTTGTCCCCTTAGCAGCACACAGTGAAACTTGCGAAGCTCTGCTGGCCTGGGGCGTGCTGCCACTGCCTCTTACACCATGAGCCAGCAGCACCCTCACAAGGGTAGCCAGGTCCAGAAATGGGGGGACAAGGTCACCCAAATCCACAAACACCAAGCCTCCAGCATGCGAAAAATGGTCTCATGACCTTTGCAAGGGATCAATAAACCCATTGCTAACGGTTTTTTTCTTTGTTTTAGTAATGTAAAGTGGTCACGTTTTCGGTTGGTTAGGACATCATAACTTCAGAAAATATCTTCAAGTGAATAAATTCCTAGTGAAAATCGAGGTCCTAGTGAAAATTCAGGAGATGAGGTCTCCAGTGAAAATGGGGACATGTATGAATGGCAGGCTGCAGAGCCATTTCCAGTTGCAGACTCCCAGGCTCTGAAATGTGCAGTATGTGAACATACCTTCACTCTCTGGCTCACCAGTGCTGCTCTGACCCTCAATACTGCCATGTCTGTGCAGGAGTGTGTGCCCAGCAGCAGTCTAGTGCCCTGTGCTGGTCGCTCAAGGCTTCCTTCACATTGCACATACAGATGTACACACCTAGCAGCACAATTTACACCTGCAAACTTCAGTGGTAATAATTTCACTGGGCAATGGATACAGTTCACAGAAAAGGGCGTTATCTCAGACCCCATCTCTCCTCAGGCCTGAGGTGCTATTATGCAGAATATGCTAAAGTGTTTGTCTGCTGACAGAAATCACAGCCCTGAATGTACTTTTTTATCCTTCTGCCTTTTTTTTACAAAAGGTAGAACATGCAAGACAAAAGCATCAGCACATGCTTTTACCCTGCAAAACAGAGAACCATTTCGTTCTCTCCTTGAAGAGAAACCAAACTGCTCCCTGGATGGGTCTCTCCCAGAGGCAGGATGGAGGGTGTCCTGGCTCCCAGAAGGGATAAACCTAGAGGGGGAGTCCAGCCAGGGTGCTCTTCCAGAATGTCCTTCTGTGAGCCCCATGGTGCCCAGGGTAAGTGCTCACCTGGAAGAAAGGAGCACTCAGGTCCAAAGACCAATACCAAACCGGAATATTTTCTGCTCTACTTCTCATATAGGTCATTTGTGATTCAAAAAGGTTTGAAGAAAGGGCAATTATAAAACCCTTAATGTGCTATTAAAATATTTATAATAGCTCAGCTTCCCAAAACTCACAGATCTCTTTGGACTACATACACACTGTCATTGTGCAGCTAACCACAAGGTATTCAGCCAGAACTGGTAATGATAGCATGAAGTACCTTACATGCATTTGATTCTAAAAACAGACTAAGATATAGTCTTTCTTGGACTATAAATGGACTAAATTCAGCTCTAAATTAATGATACTGTAGGTGTTCATTGGGAGTGAAATCAACAACCCTTTCTTTACATTAACTGTCTATTTTGATCAGTATTAATTGAAGGTATTTTTCTTCTACTCAAAAATAGAGTGAAAAACGGTCTATCAACAACAACTTACTGGGTTTGGAAATGCTGTTCGAGGTGACCCCGTTGCACGACCTCTGAGCAGTGTTCTGTGAAAGGGCAGCTAACCATTAGCTTGTCCAGGAGGTTATTCACTAGTATGCTGGACTTCCTGCACGTCTGGAGAATCACAAGCTTGCGGTCCATGGGGCAGAAATCTTTTTCCACAAGGAAGTTCGTAAGGCAGGCTGTGCAGAAGGTGTGACCACAGAGCGTGTCTAACGGCTGAAGTAAAGGTTGCAGGCAAATGTGGCATATCAGATCATCATCTACTTCTTCGGTGTAGCTGTACAAGTGGTTTTCTTCCGGTAAATGCGCTTGGCCGCAGGTGACACAGAGTGGTGGGGAGCTATCCTCCATTTCTTCTCCTTTCTGGCTTATAATCAGAATTGATGCAATTCAAAAGGGGGCAGGTGGGAATACCCAACCTGTTTTCTATTTGTGAGAGCTGTAGCAAGGCTTGTGTGCCATCAGATCTGTGGGGAGGAAAGCCGAAGGATTATGTTCTGGGTTGTGTTTTCTTGCATCACTTGCAGTATGTATCTGGATATGAAGTACTAGAGCACGTATTAGGACAGGATTGTGCCTTTGGGATGGGAGGGTAAAGAAGAGAGACTTCAGGGACTTATTTTATCTTAAATCTAGCTCAATTTACACAGTTACTCTCATTGTAAAGAAAGATATCAAGATAGGGAGAAATACTACAGGCATATAATGGTTGAAAATCTTAAATTAGCACATAATTGCCGTTCCAGTCAGGTGATTTTGTGGCCACATTACTTCTGCCAGAAAAGCAGCATTTTGTGTGGGCAAACACTGCAAGATTGTGTGCAGAAATACAGGTAAGAATAAAGTCTGGGGGCCAAGCTGCCTGCTCAGCACAGCAAAGGAGAGCAGCAGCTTCACCTAATACACATGCGCATACAAACCCTAAAGGTGTAGGCAGAGGGAGGATAATTTGGGACATAAGAATTTAGAGCTTGGGACCCTGTAGACCCTTCTCATACCACAGCAGCAAGGGACTTGGACCCCTGCCTGCCTGAAGTCAAGCAGTTATAACCATCTGCACCAGCATAATAAGTTCAAAACTTCATTTGCTCCACAAAGCACCAAACACCTCACATACTAAAGCAAAGTTCACAGCACAATGCTAAGTAGTGTATTGCTCAAAAAGAGGCCCATTCCCTTCATAATTTGTAATACAGAAAACCAGTATGTCCCTAACTGCAAACCCAATTAGCCCTGGCCAGAACACCTGCCTGCTGGTATTTTAAAGACATAAACTCTGTGTGTGGCAGGAAAACCAAAGAGTAATTTGTAATTTTTTCTTGATGAACCCCAACTGCTCATTGGAGCACTTATGTCTCATTACTTCTATGCTTATTTTGATACAACACTTTGAAAATAAACATGAAGATATAAAATATGCAATGGCCTAATTACTGCTCTTGCTTGAAAATGTAAATCTTATTTGCTGCTCTGCCATAACACTGTACCCTTGCTTCCAGCTTGACTTAATTTGCTGAGACAATGTGTCAGCCTCAGACACCCATATCTGAGGGCAAATGAGGGAAAGAATAATAAAAAAAATCTGACTATGACAGAGCATATTTTCATATAAATAAACCCTTATTTTTATGCAAAGCTCACGGGCCTGAAACCTGAGAAATTAAACTTTAACATGGTAGGCATTTTCTGACATGAACGTAAAATAATAGCCCCACTAATTCTAACCAGATGTTTAAATGTCAAACATTCTCTTTGATGCTTTGCTAGATCCTATTCTTATGAAGCAATTATGCTAAGTGCCTGTTTTTGCTTGCAAGAGAGAGTTCTGCATAAGCTCTGTCTCCTGATTAGCAGTAGCTTCAGTGGAATTAAAATCATTGCCTGTTAGAACACTTTCAAATATTTAAAATACGCTATACTGGGTCAAATATTTCCTTTTGTAAAAATATTCTCCAGAGCTTTATGAAAAATATCTCTCCACAGCGCAGGGAGCAGTTCCAGCTGTTATTTTAATATAGGAATTATTATTTAGTTCTACTAAGGTGACACACAGCAAAAGGAAATGAGATAAAAAATTATCAGAGGCTGGCTGATGTGGGGAATATTTGAGCACTGTGAGTGGCTCTTGCAGGAAGCCCTTGGATAACTTCTTGATGAAGTGGGGTGGCTGTGAGCAGATGTTCAGCTGCTCTCTGCATCCCTCACTCATGGAGGGAGCCCATCTCAAGTCAATAGGACTGCTTGCAAGAATGGTAAAACATGGCTTGGTAACTTGCATGATTGTGGTTTTAAAAATAGACATAAAATGAATTAGGAACCAATAAAGCATGTAAAAAATAGCAGTGTGTTATAAACTTTGTTTTCTCCTACATTTTCAGGATACCTGAGGCAACCAGGGATGTGGGCAATATCATGCTGTTTCCCCACTCTCCTGCCACATCCTCTTGTACCACCACACACAGGCACATCCATGTGGGTGCTCTTTCCATGCACCACACAACAAAATACAGCCAACCCCAACATTTTATCACCTTATGGACATTCTTGAGGACAGAAATTCTTGCCTCTTTCTGGCAGGAGACCCAACACACAGCTCCTATCAGCAAACCTGCTGAAAGCTAAAGCCAAAGCCCTGCTCTGAGGATGGAGCAGCTCTCAGGAACAGGAACATGGGCATCTGAGCCACCCCTTCCCAACCTCATGCCCTAACCCTGAAAGTACCTCTCCTCCACTTCCACATGTACAACATATCAAGTCTCCTGATACAAATTAGGTACAGCTGGAAATGGTACTACAGCTCCAAAGCAACTGCAATTATTTTCGCAATGACAACAGAGAAAGAGGCATCACTGCCCTAAGGCCATGTTCTGCTGCAGCAAAAACGATGAGAGAAGCCCCAGAGGAGGCAAAGTCTGACTGTCCTGGCCACATTACAGATACTCTTTATGAATCTGACATACTAATAATGCACTGCTAGTGGAAAAGGGCAGGTGTGTGGAGCGGTACCTGAATTTTACAAGGTTTACATAAATTACAAATACTTGCTACAGCACAGGAAAACAAAACTATCCATATTTATTAGTAACAGGCACTGAATTTTTAGGAGAAGATAATTCAAGTCCTATAGCCTCTATTATTTAGAAAATTTTGACTACGTAATAATATAAATTCTGAAAAAAACCGCTTAGCCCCTCCTAGCTAACCTGGTCCACCTTCACCCATGGACCTTCATAAACTGCTGGACATATCAAACCATGGAATGAATGCCATCTTTGGGCAGTGATTATACTACCAAAAGAGTTAGCATGGAGAGCATGTGATGGAGTTGTTGCACAGATTCAGTCAGAGGTAGATGTTCTTTGCAATGTTTGCAGTCATTTGTATTTCTAACATTTATATGCTGTCATAATTAGCATCATGTCCTTTTAGGAAGCTTAAAGTCTTGGTTCCTTTTGAACATTGTAGAAGAGAGGGGAGAAGGGATTTAAATTTGATCTATTGATTACTAGAGCATATTTCTACTTCTTCTATTACCTATGAATAAAAACCAAAAGTATGCTATGAGCAAGAAAACCTGTACAGGTAGATAGTAAACAATAGTGAAATAAAAAAAGGGTAATTATTTCCTGGCTGAACCTCTATTCTTCAAGCCCTGTCCTTGCGGGAGGAGGAGAGGAATCCTACATTCGAGTTGGTATCATCCACCACTGGCCGCCTCAGTGGGGCATGGAAGTCACCTTGGCAGTCTCATGCTTCTTACAAGTCAGAGCCATATTGACAGAGACTGGTTCTTGCAAGGATGATTGGCAGGAGAAACTTTTAGAGGAGATGGTGGTGCCATGCCAAACCAGACATCACCAGAATTTGCTACTTCCCTGCTGTGCACGAAGTTTTCAACAACTCAGGTCCCAGATTTAGCACAGTTGTGCAGCACAGATTGGCTTGGATAAAGAAAATCAAGTACTGATATGTAAGAATGTCACAGTGTTGTGACACTGTGGTGAACTAAACTTTAAGCCAAGGCAGAGACCTGAAGCACAAGAATACAGTGCAAACGATGAAGAAAGAACATTGTTATCTGCATATCCATATTGTCAAGTTCTCAGCCACAAGCTGTAATAACAATGGTCACATCAGGACATTAAATAATCCCAGGGCTGTGACCATAGTGACAACCACATTTTTTAAAAAGTTACCCAACAGGCTGCACTGATTTGAAGAAGTTTGCATCTTACTGGTCTTCACTGTTTAGGAATTAGCAGCCACCAGAAGCATTTAAGAGAATAACAAAACAAACCCTGCAAAAAGCCTGGACAGTAAACATGAAGAGTAGGTCGAGAAAATACCTTTCATCTCCTTGCAATAACAAGCCCATAGCTGTCCCATCCCAATGAAGCATTTAACCAATCTTAAGCTTAAATACTGACTTACCACCACAGTTACACTGGCAGCACTGTAGCAAGGTTTGGGAGGGTTTGCCAAGCAAAGCAGCAGAACCCCACTGCCTCTGCCCAGCCACCATCAAATATTAACCCAGCAGATCAGGAGACCGCACTTGGAAGTAGCATGACATGAAATGGAAGAAACTTCAGGTAGCAAAAGTGAGTAACAAAGGCTAAAAGAAAAACAAATAAGTGATGAAAGATATTGAGGAAGCGGCTATCACAGAAAGAAAAAGCCAGATGCCTAAAGGCCAGAGAAACTGTGACATGGAGCCTGAAGGGACGGCTACTGGTTTAAATCACAAATGATGAAAGATAAGCCAGTGAGCCAGCGTCCTTGGAAAACAGAAGAGCAAAATGGGTGAGCTGTAGAACAGTTAGAGGAATTTAGCTCCAGTAGCTCTGAAGTTCTATGGCTTGATGGTAATGAAATCCTCAGTCAATGGTAAAGGCGGGCAGCAAGTGTAAAGAAAATGGATTCTAAATACTACAGTAAGATTGAAAAATACTAGTTTTGGGTTTAGTTTAGCTTGGTTTTCTCTCTGTGTTTAAGTGACATGTTTTTTTAATGCTCCTGTTTTATTTTTGGACTCCAAGTTATGCACTCTAAGGATGTATATAACAAATCCTGTATATGCTGATTAAAACAGATGCCTTTTCATACCCTGTTTCTCTGTTGCACAACCCTGTAGAAGATGGAGGTACAACCAACAGATCTGTTGTGCTCTTGTTAGCTAAACTGTGATAGCAAAGTCATTCTGCATACTTTCCCCAGTCCCAGCACGGGTTGTTATCTCCTACGAATGTGCATCTCTGAGTGAGCCACAGCCATCCATTTATGTGGGTCAGCAAGGCACAGTAAGGCCTAAGAGGCCAGTCTGAAGGCACATAAGGAAACCTTTCCACCACAGCAGCATTGCCAGCTGCCAAGTAAGGTTAGAAGCTCCTTATTTTTCCAGAGATGCTTTTACCTGGCCTTCCTTTCACCACACTCGCTGCAAGCGTGCTGCAACCAATACCTGCCTTACTTGATACTCAGCTTCTTTGCTGAGGGCTTAGAGACTGCCATCTTGCCTGTTCATGTTAAAAAATACCCAAATCAAATTGCTAGGAGGCTCAGCAGCTTTCACAGTTAGAGAATTAGCTCTCTAATGAAGCCTCAGCCCAGCTGCCAGTGGCTAGATGTGGGCAGGTCAGGAGACGTGGGCACTGTCCCCATCTAGTGGCTCACTCCCACCGGGGAGAAGAGTGCATCAGGACTAGGAGGGAACAGAGGTCCTGCTTCACCTTCTCAAGCAAAAGCACAAAGCCCTCTGGTTATGCAGAGTGAGCTGTGACCTTACTGCTCCTGCCAGAATCCGGGTTGCAAGATCACACCACTTATTTCATATTGCATTTTATAATGAAGTATCAAGTTGAATGGTTTTAGAGAACTATTTGCCATTAGCAAAATTTTAACTGTTTTAACTTACTATTTTTCATCAAACTGTCTTCCCTGGTAACAGCCTCCCTTACCATGGTTTGTACCAACTGCTTCTCTCCAACTAAAGATTTTTATAGATTACACTGACTTTACTGTTCAAGGTGGTACTACACAACAGTTGTGGAAAACATTATAGAGTGACACATACTCCAATAATATGTATTATACAGTATTTTCAATTCAGAAAGACAGTGATTCACATTTCAAAGACCTGGCTATAAAATATCATGTAATAAGTTGCACCAATCTTGGCACTGCTGCACTGAAGGTCAAAGAGTGAGTCAGTTTGCCTAGACTTGAAACTTTGTTCAAATTAAGGTTATAAAACACTGTGGTGCCCAAAATCTTATCATCATGCCTTCTGACCAGAATTCCTCCTATGTATATCTAACTCTATCTTTTTTTCCAGCTTTCCACTTATTTTTAAATTTATTCTGACTAAAGAAGAATCACAACATTTTCTTTCTGCCTGATGTGTTATTAGATGAAGATTTGTTAAGGGCAGAGGCAAGATGAATACCTCCACATAAAAAGCCAGTAGCTGGAGGGGAGCTGGGGGTCCCAGATATATCAATTTAGCAGGTAAGAATTCAGCTTGACTTTTGAGATTATAGGAAAGACTGTAACTGGCTCTTAGAGGAAAAAAATTGTATTTAAAAGTTCAGTACAGAATGTCTCTGAGACAACAAAAAGGAGCTCCAAAACCTCTCCTCTGCCTGGCCCCAGTTTTGAGACAGCTGGTTTTTCAAAGTTATTCTTCGTCAAAAAGTCCTTCTCAGAGCTTATAACAATCAAAGTACTTTGCAGAGCTTTTAGTGATGAAAGGCATTTCCAACTGAATAGAAAAATCCAATGGTACAGTACAGTAGGTGAATAACCCCAACTTTTCAAGTTGTAGCTCAAGTTGTGAGATCTAACAGCAATGTCATACTGTGCCTGCACACAAAATAACTTCTAAAACCAGAACCAGACTGTTTGAAAAAAATTATTTTCTCTGTGGCTCATGCTGGAATTTACCGAATAAACCAATGTTGGAAATTTTTTTTTGTTGTGGAATTATGTAGCTGAAATGTCTGTCAAGAATGTATGAAAATACATTCTGCTTTTTCGTCTGTCTGTCTCTCACACACCCACACAAACCTGGATTGCTCTTTCTGGTGATTTCATGGATACGAAACTTTACTCAGCATGTTAAAATGAAGAAAAAAAAAAATCAACCCAGAAGCACTAACAATATTAAGAACAGCTGGACAAGATCTGAGTGAAGAGAAGATCTGAATAAGACAGTACATATCTGGCAGATTAAGTACTCCTTACTACAAGGAACATGTCCTAGGAATGAACTCACCTCAGTAGAAAGTAGTACTTCTGAGAAGACTTGTTGCTTGCATGTCTGTAGCTGTCAAATACTGTGATGGTTAAGGTAGTAACTTCTGTTTCTTGCCTTTTTTCAAACCTCAGTAAACGCAAACTTGGACCAAGAGCTCATGCCAGAACTACAAGCTTAGACTCCAGGTGCAAAGATGAGTTGTAGCAAAATGGGCAGGCTGTGGGTAACTGCTTCCCAAAGGCACATGGTCTACCTGCTCAAAGGAAGTCAATCATGTGGTCCAAGCAAAGCTATGTGAGCAATTATGATTGACTCCTCAAGGGCTTCCTAAACATATGCTCATCCTAATTGATATAATAAATGCCATCGGCATTTCACATGCTAAATTATAAAATTGCATGCCTAGTTATGTAACAAAAGGTGCGCTTCCACTCCGATTTGGCTGATTGCTCCATCTGACTTTGGCAAGACTGGCAGCCTTACAAATTCCACAAGCTTGCTTTCAGCCATTTGAGGAGATGACAGAGCTGTATTTTTGTGGCTGGACAACCACGTGCCCCAGCTGCCTTCTAAGATGCTGGTAAACCAGGAACAGGTAGAGCAGTCCATGCAAACTGCATGAAAGAGAGCATCCCTGGTCCTTGCTGCAGGTGTGTCTGTTGTGTCTCTGTGATGAGGACTGCAGACCACGTGTTCTCTGTGCAGGCCTGTCCTACTTAACTTCAAAATAACAATACAATAAGTAGAGTAAATTGCATGGGATTGTGAAAATCTTAACTTAATACAGCTTCACAGTAAATCTTAATCTGTTTTTGCAATCCTCTCTCAGGGCCCCAAGTGGGTCAGCAGGGAAGGTGGGTGATGCTGCTTCTCTGCCCTCTTAGTGCCAGGGGATGGAACAGCTGATGAAGAGGGCGCAGAAGAGGAGGACTTCTTCCCCTCAGGACACTGAAATCTTACCTCAACCTGCCTCCCACGGCCATGGTACCTGCCACCCTCAGACCACACAGCATCTTCTCACGTGTGACCATGAGATAACATTTAATAACTACAAAGTGTGGAACATGTGATGGATAGTTCTGCTAATAATGCATAATAAAGTAAGCTGTTGTTTAATTACACTGTGCCTTTACAATTGCTTCTCTGATCCAGGAGGAGTTTCTTAATACTTGACAAACTACTTAATGAGTTCTCACAACACCCTGTGGGGACCTTTTTTTAGAAGCAACCCACATGATTAGAAGCACCTACATGGTTAGGTGAGCAGGAGAAGGGGTTGCTGGCTGCTCCCCTGCCTTGGGGCCAGTGCCCAGACTCCGTCACAAGAATTCTTGTGCAGCAATGTGACCACAGAGATGCTCTCAGACCTGATCTGAAGGAAAGCCTTCAAAAACTCCTGACTTCTAGGACTGTGTCCTCTGCTTTATGGACATGCACCTGCAGGGGGACAGCAGCAGTTGGGTCCCAAGAGTAACTTGTCTAAACATGAGAAGCAAATGCTTGAGTTAAAACCTCTGGCCCATTGCACTCAAAGGAAAAATTAAGCAAATTCAGTGGAGTAAGGATTTACTAATCTGTATCTCAAATCTACTTATATTGCACCTAACTCCCATACTATGATTTAGATATTATTACATTAAACATAATAAAGTGAAAATATTATTAAATATTATATATTATATATAATTAAAATTATAGGTCTATAAATGTCTATAACTTAAATTATGTCTGTATCTTACTCTTTCCTCCTCCTGCTACTTGGATCTGCAAAAATGACTGAATAAACAAATTCAAACCAGAAAAAACTGTCCCTATTGAAGAACTGCACAGTACAGTGACACTCTGCTGTTTAAAATAGCAGAGTCTGAAAGCATTCCCTGCCAGTCAGTCCCAGAGTCATAGCTGCTGGGACCCAGCTCCATTCAGGAATCTGGAAAAAGGAGGGCACAAGCCCTCGTAAGATAGTCAGCAGGTAAATTTCAGCAACCTAGGGGAGTGGTACAGCCCAGTGCCTGCCTTCAAAAAAAAGAACAAACATACAATATGCAGTTATTCAGTGGAAATTTCAGTGGGCAATGGGAAGAAACTTTGATGAGCTAAAAGATTTTTTGCAATGCTGAGTGCTGAATTTCACATTTAAGAAAAATGCACTCTTGGAAAGAGGGAGACATTGCACACTGAAGGGGCTGAATCCAGCAGCCCAGTTACTGTGGTCTGACTATCATTTTTCTGGGGCTAACACAAGTTATATTTTGGCTCTTGAACAGACCTCTTTTATGAAGTAGTGCTGACAGTGGCCATTTATATCTGCTGATAGTCCCTGTTGCTCATTTGGGAGTGAGCTGTGCAGTAGAGCTTATTACATCCTTTAAAATGGAAAGGACTGGGTAAACATGAAGTATTAAAGTAGAAGGGGAAGCAGCTCTCTCTAGATGATGCTGTGCAATAGTTTCTGTTTCAGGGCACCTTTTTTTTTGTAGCAGGATAATGACTAAGATCCCTGCCCAACAAAAGTCTCAGCAAGTAAATTTTGTTTATTATAGTGACCAAGCCCTCAGCCACCAGAACACATCCTGTAGTGTCTGATTCTGCCTTCATTTGCAGAGTTCTGGGAAGCAACATCCCTGACTATGGCACTACTCACTGGACTTGATGCATCACTGCTTTAACTGGGGCTTCGTGGGAACTCCCCCAAAGCCCATTGCTAATTAACATGCATGCCTTGCTGATGGCCTTGTAATATTCCCCTTAACAACACGAGGCTTACTAAGGTTTTGTCAGCCAGGACACGCGAGTGACACCAGCCTGGGAAAGATAGTTAAGTCTGCGACTGAATTAATGTCTGCTTCCAGAACCGGTTCTGTGAGTGTGAAGACCAATTGTGTGCTGTTTAGTCCCGTGATGAGAAACCAATTAGGAATTACATGCTCAAACTGTCCTGCTTCCTGCATCCTTTCTCACGATCAGATGTGATCTGCTGTGTGCAAGCAGGCAAGGGGATTTTTTAATTCTTCGTAATTCCTCCAACAAGTCATAGTTATTTCAGTGCCTCAGACCCTTTTTGACTGGATCTAAACTGCAATATTCTTTTAAATAGCAGTAGTGTGATTAGATGAGTTCTCAGACTGAAACTATGAGAAGCCAAAGCTATACTTTCCAGCACTGGGTTCTACTTCTAAAATCCTGTGACAACTGATACTGTTAAACGTATAGTACAAAATCAGCTTTGTAGTAGACAATAAAATTAAATCATAACATCACCTATACCTTATTAACATCAGCATTTCAACAGTATCTATACTATGTAGCTGTAAGCATGGAAAGCAAAAGACTAAGGAAAAGACAAGGGAAAAGTAGATGGAAATTATATCCAAAATCAGATAAAAATTTATCTGCTCTCAAACAAGCCATTTTCTGAAAAATTTATCAATCGAGACAGAGAAATAGGAAGCATTCCTTAATAAGAACTTACGGGCACATAAAAAGCATTTATTTTATTAAGACTCTTTGTTTCAGTAAGAATGTTGCAGGTGTATTAAAGTGAAACTGGAGGATGGACCAATGAGAGGGTTACCAGAAGCAGCTAGGCAAGTGGGAATTTTAAGTGTTTAGCTCCTTGTAAAGGAGAAATTGATTTTTACTCAGAGGGATGGGAACAGTACACAGTGGGAAGCAGTTGTACACAACAGGAGCTGCCAGCTAACTGTTCCCTGAATATTTATTGAAGGTGAAAGTTTGTCTTCAGTGTCGAATCCCTTTGTATCACATGATTCAGGTAATGATTGCTTTTACAGATTCAGGTTGAGCCTTTAGGGAAATCCTTGAAAGATCAACTGCATATTTGTCCATCCCAGGTTCTAATTTCCGTGAAAGGACTGGGCAAGCACTGCAAACAAATACCAAGTCAGGCGGCCTTGCATGACACCCATGTCTGTCTGTTCTAACAAGAACGGGATCTCATTATCTCCTCAAAAGGCTCGGGCCACAGAGTCCATCCAAATCAGCCACAGGCCTCCATCTGCCCCAATAGAGAGAGGAGCCAGGGGGCAGCATCCAGCCCTGCAGACAGGGCTGACATCTCCTGAAATATTGGATTGCTTCCCTCCAGCAGTCAGCCTGGAGGAGACTCTCTTCATTCGAAAGCCTGTATTAATTTACTTTCCTTCTGGAAACAATGCTGCTCGATTTCCTGGTTTGCAGTGAAATGAAGCTAATCTATCATCTCATCCTGCGTGCAAAATTTATTCCCATTTTACTAAAGAAAAGCTACACTAGGGGAAGATGCCAGCACCTTCAAACTTCTTCCAAAAGACAATTCAATTTTCTCTTCTAATAGACAATCACAACCCAGAGCCAGGAACATTCCTCTTTCCACCTCTGTGCTACAATGAAGTCCTGATGCAGTTAATGTTCAAACACATGGGCTTGGAATACCCTTCCAAAAGCAGAACGCATGTGAACAAAGGGGAGGACATTTCTACAGGACCACAAACAACTAAGAGAAATTAGCAGTAGGAGACTATTTTCAGGGGGAAAGGATAAGATAATGATGAGACAAGCTTTGCCAGATTGATTCAATTTATATCTTTGGAACGTACACATAGGGTCTGAGGTTTGGGGTGGAAGAATAAAATAGCAAATTAGTAACAGATTACTTCCTTAAGAGGAATTTTCAGTCTTAGCAAAGCAGATGGGCGTACTGAGGATACAACTCCTCACACTGCAGCAGCTTTCCAAATTCCTGACAGTGAATTCTGGCTTTTATTTGCTGATCACCATTTGTGCTTTTCCAACACCAGCAGATAAAAACCACTGCTGTTTCAATGAAGTAATGGAGCTGATTTGATGTTGTTCTGCATGAACCTGAATAAGCAAATGAAAAGTATTTTGGACAGTGGTGGGAGCTCCATTTTTACAGAAGACTGTGGGAAAACAAGTACCTTGTATAGTGGCCAGTACAGTCACCTAAGGTTGTCTTGCTTTTCCTGCTGTTGAAGGAACCCTTTCCTAGTCATCAGGGAGTATGGGAAAGCATGGCATACTAGTCTAATATGCACCTTTTCTGGTTGTTGTGTTTTTCCTTGGCAAATGTAAAAGTGGCTGAGAGCTTGACGAAAGTAGTCCATCTCTAGTCGTTAAAAACAACCCAAAATATTAAGAAGTTTAAACATGTGAACACTTCCTTCTGATTTATGTACTTGTACCTCTTGTCTACTGAATGCTCTGAGTATCCATTTTGGTGAGTGAGGATGCCCACGTAACCTCATTCTTGTTCTGAGTTCCATGCTGGCACTGTGAATACACACATTTCCACATGAGCTATCAGTCTTATAGATAGAAATAAAATTTATAAGGAGTTATAAGGAGTTATGCCTATTCATAAATTTTCACAGGTTTGCAGCTGCTGCATATACCTGTACTGAATTACAAGATGTTTTGAGTAAAGGACTGAGTGTAAGTTGAAGTAAGTGAGGAGAACATGAGCTAAAGATAAAAACTAAACCAAGTTCTCTTTCTTTCCTCACCTCAGCTACAGTTTTATGCATAAAAGGAAGCAGCAAGATACAGCAGTAGTGAATGTAGCCTCAATTTACCTCCTACAGCTGCAGTGAGACTTTGTGGGTTTTAACCTGGGGGAGGGGAAGAAATGGGTTTCCAGAGGATTAATAAGGCGGTGGGCTAAAGCAGCTGCAGTAAAAATGGCACCTCTCCACATATAATCAGGTGGATTTCAACACACATTACTGAAAAAATATACCTTCTTAACAACGGGGAAGACAAACCTAAACACATCTAGCTAACAAAAAGGTTATGAACTAAGCACAGTGTTTTTGCATACCAGCATGTATGTACATAAGTCGTATTTTAACCCTCCCTACCAAGAAGCACAGCAACCTACAGGTACTTTACATGCCCTTTTCTGTTAGATTATGAAAACAATCCCTACATTAGGTTATAGGGAGGCTGAATCACTGACAGACACAGTAGATATTTATGACTGCCTGGCTGCGTGGCACTCCAGAGCGTGCAGGCTGAGGTTCGGGCCCGCTCCCCCTGCCGCTAAACTGGGCTGGTTTGTTTACCAGAGCATTTTCTTCCACCTGTGCTCCTCTGGAACAACTCATGCCCCACTCAAGGGGAAAAGTAGGAACAGCACCAAAGAAGATACAAGTCTTTCCACTCACGTGTGTGGCTTTGCCGTGTCTCTCACCCGCTGCTGACTGGTGTAGGTGCAAAGTCACCAGGCCGGGGCCCGGCGGGGCCTGCGCTCACCCTCAGCTCCGCAGCTGCAGGCAGAGAGCAACCAGTGCCCGTGTCAGATGGGGAGGCCTATGGCATGAGAGAAGGTACAGAAAAGCTGAACTGCATAAACCTCAGCAATTCAAGGTTTAAAAGACCACACCCTCCCGGTCATGTCTCCCGCAGGCAGATAAGCATGTGCAGGCTGCTCATACAACAGTGTAACTTGAAGCTTTTGCTTTTCTTTCCGGCATGTATCAAAGTTCATTTCAGTCAGATTCTTCCTTGCATTTCTTGTCTTCTTTTAACCTGACAATCAACATAGTTCAAATTTAACGAAGACAGATGGATCATCCTAAAATTTTCTTCAAGATGGAATATTCAAGTTGGCTTTCCCCTTTGAAAAGGAAGATGAGGTCCACACGTTCTAGCCCAGAATCTACAGTATGGAATCTGAATCTTCACCTTGTTCCTATACACTTGTTGGTGAACACTTGAACCACAGAAGAGCAATTTTTAAATTCCAGAATCAGCTGTCTGAAGATACAAGCTCTATTAGTTTTCTGAGCTTTGCAGAATTAATACTGCATTAAGCACTCTTACCCAGTAATTTTCAGTTTAAAAAGCACCCAAGATGGTGATAAAATGTTGTAGTGTAGATAAGGTGTTGTGCTGCTGCACTGTAATGCAACATCTGATTGTGAATGTTAATAACAAAAGCAGCAGCAGCAAAGAAGATCTTTTTTTAAAAAATATTTTCAGTAGAGGAAAAGAAACCCTCATCTTCCAACTACATGAATTACGAATAAATGCAATGATTTCAACCATCTTAAGCACTTGCTCCTAAGGAAGGAAGTGTTATTCAGGAAACAAGGAAGATTTGGAGATGGACCTGAATCAAGCAACTGCAGTATATGCTGAAAACAGGCAGAAGGAAATCCCCAGCCTTTGATATAAACATCTATGGCCACCAGGTCTTGGCCTCCAATTCATTCTTATGCAAGCACGTTTCCCTTCAAACGTTTTAAAAGCATGCTTGCTACTTGTGATTATAAAATCCGTTGTTAAATATTTATTTTAAGAAATCATCAAAGGATGTGTCAAGTCCTACCAGCAAGTGTGACAGTCATACCCTTAGCCTGATGGATGCTTTGCAGTATTATTTGCTTTTTCTGCCCTGACAGCATAGCACCTCTGCTTCAAGTTGCTCAAGGAGACCTGGGATGGGTCCCTGCCAAGCCAGCCTGCCAGTGCTCAGTGCAGAGTTGTCCAAAACCCAGGCCGTGCTGTGCTGGATCTGGGGCAATGTGCAGCTGCTGCTTTTCCCCCAGATGGGTGCAGGAGAGACACAGCCTGCACGGGACCAGATGTCCATGGCAGTCACAAGGCCAGATATGCAAGCCTCATGCGTCAGTCATCTGCAAAATTGAACTATGCATATGAAATGTACTTTTAAAAACATGCTTAAGCTGCAGAAGCTTAAACATTAGCAAATACATCCCCACAGAACAAAGCCTGTGTTTAAATCCTTCCTTGCATGGGAGGTCTCTCCGAGGTTGCTCACCCTAGATCAGAAAGCCCAGAGCCCTGTTGTCACAGGTGACCACATCAGATGCTCAGTTACAGACTTAATTTCCATCTTAGAAACTAGCCAAGTTTGCCCTCCTTCCCACTGCTGGGAGGCTTTTCTAAGTTTCCAGACTAAGGGCCAGCTCAAACTCATTTGTTCTCATGCCAATGTTACTGGATTGCTTAAATAGCCTTTCCTATCTCATAATGTGTTTTCCTGTTTTCCTTTCCACTCAAACTCTGTTAGTCTCTGCTCAGACAAAAGGTTCTCTGCTCTCCTGCTCACGCAAACAGCCCTCTTGGGCACTCATTCCTATCCAAATTCTTCACTCTGGAATGGCATTTATACTTCTTTGTACATACCAGACAAATTATTTTCCTAGCAGGTGAGTTATTTATTGGCTCTGAACCAAATTGCTGGTGAGGTCTTTGGTACTTGTTGATGGAAGATCCTAGAGGCACCTGGTGCATTGACACCTGTTTGATAAACTTCTAATTTCCCAGTATAGATTGATACATTGGAGGGAAAAAAAATTACATATTTAACGCTGTTTAATTTTAAAATAAATTTGCATATTTATCTCAAGCTATGCAAATACAGGTTAAAGAACAGACATTTCAAGTTGCACATACTCCATACTTCACTACTGCTGAAATTATTTCCAGGAGGACAGCATGCCATAAACTCTATTGTGTTATACTTACTCATTTATTTACTTCAACTAAATGATTTCAGCATACATTAAAAGCATTGGCAGTACACACTGTAGAAGCTAAATTAAAAGATTAGTCAAGTTTAATTAGGAGAAATTGTAATAATCAAATGCTGGTTGATAATATTGTAATGGATGCCATCTGTGTTGGGTTGAAAAGATCACTGTGTCCTGCAGCTACAGAGGACTGTCCTGCCTCCTGTGAAGCCACATGAAACCAGAGCAGAAGAGGCAGGGGGCAGGTCAGCTCTTTGCCTGCTGCTGACCACTCTCTCCCAGCCCCTGGTCCAGGCCAGGCTGCAGACTGCTTACAAAAAAGGAAATAAAAGAGCTTTCTCCAGTGCGTGTTATATTCCCGTCCACACTGCTCTGCCAGGGGACTGAGCCGTGCTGTCTCTTTCAGGAACTCAACAGCACTGGAGGTTCCTTGTGGATTTCTGTGACATACCCCAAAGCCAAAATATACCCTTGTCCCTGACCCCCATGGATAATCGGTAGGATGGGGACCAGGAGGAAGGGGAAAGACCTGGCTGGCCCTCTGACTCAGTGGAGGAGCAGTGAGAAGGAATGATGGCAGGAGAGGAGCATCAAGAGCTGTGGGTCACAACTTGGAATGGTGGAGACAGACCAGACAGGAGGAGATTGAAGTCCCCCAGATGAAACTGTCTCTCCTGACCTTCACGGCAGCAGGCCACATCCACATCTGGCATGAACATTCAATGTTCTCACATAGGATTGTAGAGGCATACTGGAGAATAGGAACAAACTCTAGGAGTGGAATAATCAGGTGTAGAAACCACTTCAGAATTCAGGCCATCATTTTCATATCAATTCCCTCTCTTGTTTCCTCTTTGTGGAAAATTAGCAACCTGAATTGGATCACAAAACACAGAAGGATTGCCAAGCACTTGAACTATGGACTCTCTTGAGACTACTGAGTGCCACTGATAGTCTTCTTGGAAATTAGACTGGACTCTGCAGTCATTAATCACCAATATTAAATAGCAGTTCTGTACAGTGTGACAGTTTAAATAAGATGTTGACTTCCAAAATTGACCTACTTGGTATAATTTACAGTTGGCAAAGCTCTTACTATGTGTCTGTTACTTTGGGAAGTCATGTTTCATTTGTCATAAGCATTTATGGGATCTTCTGTGTCCAGTATCTTTACATTTTCTAAATGACTCCTGAGAAGGAGAACAGGAGCATAATGAAGACATTAAATCCCCAGTATTAAAACAAGCTCTTGTCCTCAATTAATGAACCAATAATAGTACCTGACTACTATTTTTCTGAAATGGACAGCTTTCATGGACTAAAAGAGGATAGGACTAAACATGGCCCTACTGAGAAAAATCCCAAAACAGCAGCTTGTGCCATACCAGCAACTAAAGTCATTGCACCAAAGAGCCCATATGGCATCTGTCAGGAAGGGCCCTGACCTTGGAAAGCCTGCAGACCCAGCTGTAAAATCTCAAGTGAAACGGGGTCCTTCCACCTTCCCCCCCACCAAAAAAATAATAATTAAAAAAAAAAACCAAAAAAACCCCGGTGAACACATGAGCTTTACATACATAAGCAAAACAAACATTCAAGTGGCCAAATCCCTCTGGCTGTAGGGAGAGGATAATATTACAGATAGACAGGTGCTATATGTTTTCCACTGGGAGAAATTCTTGAAGTTAAAAGACTAATCTGGTCTCTCAGCACATTCATTAGTTAAATTGCAAGAGCAAATTCATTACATAACCAGTCCTGGGACAATTATATTTATCTCGTCAAGGTTCACAGTACAGATGTATTGCTGACCAAGATAACATGAGTACCTTCTGCAGGGTGAAAGCTCTCTGATCTATTTGAAACATCAGCCCCATGCCCTGCTCGAATTTTCAGATTACTTGTGCCTTTTTGGAAGAATATATTTGCACAGTTCCTCCCACAGGTTTCTACAGCGTGAAGAGAGGAACTGAGGAAAGGTGGGATACATTCTCCTAGTAGTGGGCAAATCAAGGCACAGAAATTAAATTATTTGATCCTAATTACCAAAGAAGTCTCTGGCCTAAAAAGCATCTTACTAATTCTCCCATACTTTGTTAGACACAGTAAAGGAAATGTTAGACACAGTTGGAGGAAATGTTGGTACTAAAAGCATTTACAAATACATTGTGTGCCCAGTCCACTCTTGAATTAACTTTCACATCCGGGTTAATACCTGACCATGATTCATAGAGTTCAAGATTTGTTGAGAGATGGAGGTCATCTTGTCCGACTCCTTGCACGTCACAAGCTGCACATCCCCTGGTCTGTCCCTTTATGGGACCTGCTGCCTGGGTTTAACCCTACCAGGAATCCTTCTGGAAAAGCATTCCACTCTGGTCTGAAGAACCAAAAGCTGGGGAAAAGTTGTCTCTTTGGTATCCTATGCCTGGAATTAATTGTTCTTACATGTAAAAATACATGGATTATTTATTTCTAATTTGATAACACCATTTCAGATTATTGCCATCAATTTATATTATGCATTTCCTGGCAAGCTGAAAGAGCCTTTCCTGAGCTGCTACCTGTTTCTTGCACCTCTATGTGTGTTATAGTTCTACTAACACCCTCATCTATTTTCCATGTGGAACAAAAAGACTGTGGTATAGACCTGCCAGTATAGCAAGTATATTAGCTAGCCCTTATGTAATATTTTTGCTGTTCCCTGCCTTCTCATCCAACTTTTAAATCCCCTTTTAAAGTGCTGGCTGTGATGTGATTGATACTACTCCATGAGTCTCTCCATATGCATACATACTATTAACACAGACAAAATCAGACCTTTGCCCTGACTTGACTTCTGCACATGTACTCAAGGATCACAACAGATATTTTGCCCTGCCAATGAGCTATGACTGCATGCTAAGGTCACAGGTCTACATAATTACATTAAGGTCTCCAAAGTCTTTCCAAAGTCTAATTTTTTTCTGAAGCTGTCTCCCCCATATAGTAAGTACATGTTCCCAGTTTCCAGGGTTATAATTTTGCACTTGACCATGTTAAAGCACACTTTTTCAGTCTGAAGTCCACATTTTAGGCAACTCAGATTCCCTTTTCTCTAGAAGTATGCATAATCACAGAGTGGTTCAGTATTTTTCCTGCAAAACTAAGTGGTGAGCATTGCTGGAAGAGGGCTGAGTCCTGATCTGGCTCTGGAATCTCACTAGAAAAATTCTTTTTAGTGTGATTTTGCAACAACTCCTTTTGATCCACCAGCTCTTAGCCACTTGCCATGTTCTTAAACAAGAATGTAAAACGCTACATTTTTTATAAAATTGTGGTAGGATAGCAAACTGAAGACTTCAGTTTCTATTAGGTCTATGGTAACCCTTCTTAAAAAGCAAGCCAAGTTTACCTGGCAAAACTTGAATTCAATGAAAACATCACCGGCTGCCATTAACAATATTCCTGTTCTTTAGACTTGAATTCCCATATCAGCTTCTCTATTATTTTCCTGGAAGTGAGGTCAGGCTGACTGCCCTGCTGTTATCAGAATTACCCTGTTTGTGTCATTAGGGCATTGGCAAAAAAAAAAAAAAGAACATGTTTTCAGTCTTGTCAAATTTTTCCAATGTTCCCAAATTTATGAAAAGTTCTTATCAGTGGGTCAGAAAATTTCTCAGCCAATTAAAAGAAAAAAAAAGTTTAGGATGGATAGCAGCAGGCAACACAGGGCCTACTGCTTTAAAGTTGGAGTTCTCTAACATTCTTTTAGTTGCAGATGGGCTGGAAAAGAATTCATCTTCCTCACATGATATATATACACCATCTTGTTTTTTTCCGAACATAAACCAGAAATATTTTCTGAACATTTCAGCCTTCTAGGCATTTCTTATTAACATTTTTAGTACCTACAACCCTTGCTTGGCCCACACCATTACTAATTTTTTTCCTTATATAAATTTAAAACTCATTCAGAACACCATTTGCTTGCCAAGAGTAGATTTTAGTTTAGGTTTTATTAGTAATTTCCATGCTTAATAACACAGAAATATCAATGGACATTTATCTCCCTTTTATAGCCTATTTTTCCAGTATACAGTCATATGGTTTATTTAAATATGTAAGAACTACATGCTTGCTTGCCCACATATGTGTCTGTAGATACGTATACCTCACAGTCCCATACATAGATAAGTGTGGACAAATTTATATCTGTTTAAACATATGAGTAAAAATGTGTAAGTCCATTTCTACTTTCTGTTTTCTTTTGCCACACATGTTGTCTTAACAATGTTTTGCCCATTTAGCAAGCTCTTGAAAAACTTTCATTTTTCTTCATGCCTGTGTTCCTTTGCTTATTCAGTTTTATTATGGTCTGTCCTTGGCTTTGGGAAATTGGCCTTTTCTGAATAGCATGTGTGAACATTATGGTTTGGGACTGTATTGCCTACAAACATATTAAACGCAAACAAGTCATGGTCAGTTCTTCCTGAGACAACACCTGATTTCCAGTCTAGTGCATAAATTCACTTTTATCTATCAGGCTGCCTGAAAGCAGAATTCTTCCACTCCAGGTCTAACAACTTTTTCTTGAAGAGCTATCATGCAGTATTTATTGTTACTCTAGTGAAATTTCACCAGTAGCTAAATGAAATCTTCAGCAACTATGCAAAAGAAAGTTCCCCATTACTACACAGTTGCCTCCCTACATGCAATAGTAGATCGTGCTGCTTTTAGATTCATTTCAGTGACATATAATTTCATTGCTGCCCAGTCCTGCTCAACTCTGCGCCTTGATAATCAGCATATTTATTGTGCTGCTTTTCCTATGGTCCTGCACTTCCCAGTTCCGAGTTAGGGAGATATATGTCACCAGGTCATAGACAAGTCATTCCTGTCACACAATTTCTTTTATTGTCCTTGGTCTGCTTAAACAACTTACACAATATTCTAACATATTGATCCCCCTAGCACTGTAACCTGAGGAGACAATTAAGTAGAATTTATCTTGATTATTGATAAATTCTAGTTCCTCTTACTTATTACCCAGATTCCCAACTTCAGCATATAAGCATTTCCAAATGTATTTCTCTTTGGATCCTCTACCATGCTGATTTAATTTGTTCCTGACAAGGAGAATTTGAACCACATTTACTTTCTTAACCCCCTTCTGCATGCAGTTGCTTTAAATACAGTTGTGGCAGTTCTCATGAGCCAAGATATTTTGTCCCAGCCACACCTATTCAATCTCTCCATCTTTTAGTACTGTATATATTACAAGCCAGTACAGGGTTTAGCTCCATGGTGTGTAATCAGTCCAAAACCAACATGGGTATTTTGTGCTGACCTGTGGAATGCTGACACAGGCTGGCTGGGATACAATCTCTGCAGCACTGTTTAAAAATGGCATTCAGCATCATTCTTTCTGCATCAAAATGTCGTGTTTTTGCAGGTGTTTTTGCAAAATAATTCAGCAAATAAAATATTAAATATCAGTGTAAGCACTCCACGTAGGCCACACAGGCACAACTTATCAAGGAACTGCAGTCTTCTGCAATACTTGCAATAACTTGCTGCCAAAAGGCTCAGTGCCTGCCTGAGCCAGTCATGGAAACTCTCTGAAGAGACCCAGATGTGTTCCACACAGGAGGAAAAAAAAAAAAAGCATTAATAGCTGTGCATGTCTCAGTCACCCACTTGTAGCTGTCTTTTTACCCCCACACAGCACAAACTGGGAAATTCTGCAGGACCTTTCTGGGAACAGGCAGAGGGCCATGGACATCTTGGATCTGCCTGGTACCTGCACTGATAACCTGTCTTCTCATAAGAGGACAAAACTTGCACTGAAGTGGAATTGAAGGTATTCAGCTCAGAGATGTAACCTAAGCTCAAACGAGCAAGTGCTATGCTGTCCTAAACTGCTCTGCTTACAAAGCCAAAGGTCTGAAAACAGCAGATAGAGGAGCAGCTGTGTTGCTGACCTTTCATGTAGAGCAAGCCCTGCCCCCTTTCATGGGTTTCTGTCCTCTCGTGACACAGGAAATGCATTTTAAGCAGCTCATGTAACTGTGCTTGTGTACCTATCAGTCTCCAAGAACCTGTAATGATTTCTGGATTTAAGGGACAACTTCAACCACTTCTGACAGATGACAGGGGCTTTCAACAGCAGTTAAACAGGTTTAGTAATAGCAGGTAAGCTTTCAGGTGGAGATGAAAGACTGATAGCATTACACTGGGAGAAAACTCTCTGTGAATGTATTACTAAAATGCAGAGCTCCTGTTCCTATGATGGTAAAATGGTCTTAAATATCCAAACAGCAGGGAAAATCTCCTGAAGCTCACAGCAGTCATAAATCTACAGCAAGATTCCTTGACTTCAGTGGTCATGGATCTGTTTAACTATAGCTGGTTTTACATTGTATGTTCAGATGTTGCTTATTTTCAAAAATACAACAAATAGATATATAACTGTATAATACATTATATAAAATGCATACATATATAAAATTCAACAGAAGATTGAATGATATTTGAGTGGTTCATAAAGGAAATAGTAGTAGTAGTAGTATTGAAATTGTCTAGGTCTACAAGGTGAATGCTTAAGTATCATTTCAAATGAGACCTCCTTCAGAAAACAGTTGTTTGTATACATTGTAGCATAAAATACCTTAGTGTGGGAACTCCAACAAAATTGTTTGAAAGAAATTCAGAAACTCTATGTAGCTGACTTGCTTATTAGCTCACGTCAGAGCATGTTGCTAATAACACCAAGGTTGTGTGTTTGATATCTCTATGGGCCATTCACCTAAGAGTTGGACTTGGTAATCCTTGTGGGTCCCCTTCCAATTCAGAATATTCTGTGATTCTAGAAATCTGTTATTAGGTCACTGTCATAGTGCACTTCTCCTTTCAGTGTATTCTGGGCTGCAGCAAAACTCCAGAAAGCTCTTCAGCAAAACAGAGAAAATAAGACTTATTTTCTATTGCATTACAAAACCCATTACAAAACTATAAACTCAGCTTTCAGTGTTTGGTGATGTTTTGGATATTTTGTGTGGTTTTTTTCTAGCACAGTTATTTCTGAAGAATCTCTATTGACCGTGTTTAACTTCTGAAAATGTGAAAATTAAGGTTTAACCCAGGCAGTTACAAAGCAGAAGTTTTTCAAAAAGCACTTGTACCACAGCTCATCTGTTTGAATCTCAGTTGATAATGTTGACATAATGTTTGCTGTTGTAGGCCTCTGAAAACCACATATGCTGAAATATTCCAGATGGAGGACAGCAAAGCCACCAAACTATTTCTGTGCATGATATGATGGCAGCAGCTAAACCCCAGTCTCTGCAGGTACAATAACGACATACCTGTGCTTCATGCTACTGACCTCTCTTACTGCTTTCCAGGGAACTGGTGCCGACACTACACTGTATGAGGTATTTACTAAGGGTAAATGAATGGCATTACTATTATCTGTTAAAGGCTTCAGACTGAACCAGTTGTTTGGAGCATCCCTGGTGCTGACAGAACAAGTCTATATTCATGCCCTGCGGACAAAATCGCCATTCGTATTTAGATTTGCACCACTTTCACAAAGTTCCTTGAAAGATCTGTTCGCTTTGTCTGTGGGGAAATGGATCAGAAAATACTGACAATTTTCAAAATGCTTGCTTTGAATTTCAATGTCCCCTTCTTGTACTGGTTAACAGTGAGCTACTGTTGGTACACACTAAGTCCCTCACACTGCACGTAAAGTAAGTTGACTTAATGAGTGTGCAGAGACTGCAAACTCCCTTGCCTACCCCTCCCTTCCCAAAACACCAGCAATGGACCATTATCTTTGATTTTGACATCTGAAGAGAGAATGCAAATGCCAGGAAGGAAGTTTTTAGAATCTGTAAAAAATACTCTGTAAAAGACCTTCCAAAGGGAATATTACAACAGGATACAGTAAAGAAAAACAGGAGAAGAATTTGAGGGGGAGACACTCACAATATAAATGAAAAATACTTCTGAGAATAAACACAAACAAAAGCACATCCAAACTTACCTCTACTTAACAGAAAATTACTGAATTTTCTGCTTAAAATAGATGCAGCACATTAATGAAATACTTGAATATGTCTAATTTATACTTTCCGGACTGTGCAGTGTAGTACAAGGAAGATGAAAGTACACTCAGAATTGATGTTGGGGCCGCACCCGCTGGACCACCAAAGCAGAAGGTGAAATCCAGAGGTTGCAAGCTGAGTACTAGGATGCAAATTCTCTGAAAAATTTCCTTTACAACACCAGGGTATCTCCACAAGGATCAGAAAAAATTATCTTTAGAATCACTGAACTGGAGATTAGGAAACCCCAGCTTTTCTGAGCATCTTGGTAATAACTGGTGGTTATAAAATTGCAATTACTTATTGTGTTTTGGGGACAGTGATTAATGTTATCTACACTAATACAACATGCAATATAATACCAAATATTACCCTAATTGCAGCCCTTCTCCTCCCCCAGTTTCTCCTGCTAGAAACTGTCAGAGTAGACTGTGCTGTGCAAGCCACACAGACAGTCTGCACATCAAAGGCTTTGCAAGCTAAGCAGCTGAGATCAGGAGACTAGATCTGCACAAGAAATTCCAGAACAAATCAAAATTATGTGGATCTGTACAGGGCTTCGTGCATGACATGAAAGAAAGTCTGAAAATACTGACTTTCAAAAAAGATAGGGGATGCTGACTTGCTGAGGAAGACTAAAAAGATCTGAACAGTTGTGAAGCACAGCTGACTTTCAAACAAGTTGCTGAGCTGCTGAGAAGCTGTCCTAGGAAAGAACAGGACAGAGAACAAGGCAGCAGCAGCACTGACTTGGTTTGTAGTTTCTCCTGTGTTATCAAGCAGCAGGTTTTTGTCAGAATGCTTTCCAGGCTCAAGGACTTTATGAAAAACTCCAAACAGATGCTTACTGGTCTACATGAGAACACGCAGTTTCATTACAAATTAAAATTTGCTGGTTTGAACTGAAATTGCAATGACTGATCATGGAGGAAGAAGTTAAAGGAAAATTACTAAACTTATGGCTGAAGTGATGCTGCTGTCTGAAAGGAAAAATGTAGAGCACCCTTTGCTGGTGTTTTCATAAGCTAGAGGGAATTGCACTGGTTTGTAGGTGCTGAGCACAGGGAACAGAGCTTGAACGGCCCTCACAAGGCTCTGAATGAGTGACAGGTCTGTGCTCTGTAACCCAAAGAGTCAAAAGTTATCCTGGAAAGAAAGAGGTGTCATGATGAAAGGAAAGTATATAGAGAAGAGCAGTTGCTACAAGAGGAAATTTTCTGTCTGCCTTTAATTAGGAAACTAGGAAATGCTCAGCATCACAGCTTTAAATTCACCTTTTCCCTAATTAGTAATTTATCCTTAACCCAGTTTCTCAGAGAAACAAAGTTGAGGCAATCACACCTTTGTCAGTCTGTGTCTGTCTACATGCCTTCCATCTATATATTCAGAGTCCAGTGACCTTTTCCTGTACCTTAACTTTGGTAAAAGATGGTGATTTCAAAGATATTATGTGCCCATACATATAAAGAAAATAAGGTAGAATAATAGAGGAAAATGACCCCAATAAGCATTCATATGGAGAGAAAGACTGAGGCATAAATACATTGAGGAATCAACAAAAGGCTTGAAATTCCTGAATACCTCTTAGGAAACACTTCAATTAAACTCACACCTTTCTAAACATCAGGAAATGCAGCTACAGACACAAATCTGTAAGAATCTAGGCTTCACTGGCTCAGCTGCTCACCCAGCAACTTCACTTCAGCAAGCAAACCCATTACTACAATTGGAAAATACCTGTATTTCGCCGGATGGAAAGTGCAGAAAACAGGCTCTTGGTGAATAATCTAGGCATGAAAAATGTCAAGGAAGCAGTTTCCAATTAGCAGTCCTCACCAAAAGAAAGCTTCCAGTCTACCCCCCTCCAGGGCAGCATTTTCGGGAGCCCATGGGAAGGGGCCCTCGGTGGCCGGGGGCACACAGGGCTGGGGCTGCTGTGCGGGGAGGGCTCCCTCGCTCAAGGGGAAGCGCAGTCGCGAACCCAAGAACAACAAAACAGCATTACACTTAATCCACTGCCATCTGGCTTCATTTTGACAATCCACAAAATCAGACACAACATTCTTCCGCAAAATCCCTGAAAAACAACACAGAACTAGTGTCAAACCCAGTGTCCCCTCCCTCCCTGGCCCCTCTGAGGGCTTGAAAGAGAGGTTTCTCATAAAATGAAGAGCGATTTCCCCAAGTGACATTTCTGCAGGAGCATTCAAACTGCAGATGTTTCCACTGTGGAAGAAGAGTTTGTATAACGCAGCACCGCTTGTCATATTTATGGAGGTAGGGAGGGGGAAGGGGGTGAGAAACAGAAAACAGGAGAGGCTGCAAGCAGTGGTGTTGATCCATAGGCGATGAACTGCCTGAGGCTATCAGCTCTGTGTGTTTGCTCAGCTCTTGACCTGACCAGGGGAGAAAAAGGACCATCCATCTTCCCCGGCAGAAACCAAGCAGCTGTTCCTGAAGGGAAAAGGCAAACCACACAGCCTTTAAACTAGCTGGGAACACAGTATCTCTGCAACTCAACAAGACAAATCCCATTATTCTTATTCTTCTTATTAATGTTATTACTATTATTATTTCAAAAATGTGTTGCAGGGAGCCTTGGTTTGTAACATTTGCATTGTTACTGAGGCATTAATGTAGTCTGCATAGTCTTGTTAACTGAGCTCAAATATCACTTCATAGCTGACAGCTCTTATAACCTCTTAACAGAAGTGTTTCTTTCCACAACAGAAGACAGAAACACAACAAAAATGTTGAAATAATGCCTGATTCATGCTGAATTGTGCTCCCATGGACAAACACTTCTTATCTACAGAAAACAGCTTGCTAAGTACTGAATCATGTTTTTATTGACACCTCCTGACTTAGGGTTGCAAATCAACTGTTGGGCTTCTCATGCCCTTTCAGACACTGAAATGCTGAAGATGCCTGGCCTCCATCATGACATGGACTTTCTGCAGTTCCTGTGACATTGCTGCCAGCTCTTTGTGGATATCTCACATATTCTGGGATTTTTCAGCTAACACTAGACACCCAAATTCAGGCATCTGCAGGCGATATCAAGCATTATCACACAGAGGCTCTATCCTCTCTTACAGCATCATCGTGTAATCTATGTAGTGATACATCTGCTGGCATTTTTTTGGGTGCTGCCTATGATAGCAGCAAGTGTGTATGTTTTCCCAGTTGCAAAATTTTTCGACTAGCAAGCAAAGCATCCACTCACTAAAAATACATCATTCGCTAATGATATTTTGCTCAGTTCCCATACAAAAACTTCCAGGACGAAAAACAAGGCAGACTCCATTTGCACATCTGTCTTAGGGCTGAACACCACACGAATGTCCCAAGGCATGGCCTGTGCTCTGCTTCTTAGCATGGCTGCGCATCCTGTCTTCCAGAAAGCACATTACTGACAGCAGCATTAATGTTAACAGGCACAGCTCTGTGGAGTGCTGCATATTCACGTGCGTTAATCCAGCATCTTTCTTAATGTTCAGGATTATGCCAGGGAGCAGCCTTGCCTGGCCTTCACACAGGGATTAGAAGATGTGAGGGGATAAGTTCCCTGTGTTACAGCAGTGTCACCTGCAAGGGACATGTAACTTCATAAAAGTTTATCCTATTGAAACTCCCAAATGTTTCCAGTTGTAGCATATAAAAGACCACATTCATATCACATCTTGAGAGGAGGAAATGGCACACTTGGGCTAAATACTGGGGGATTGGTTTTATAACAAAGACAGTATCTGCATGAGCTTCTGCATTAGAGATCGAAAGGCTGTGCTGTCACACACCAGCAGCTCAAACAAGTACACACCTGGAGGGAGAGGAAGGGAGAACATAATCTCCTGTAAAATCAGAATTGTAAGTAATATAAAAGAAACACATGTATTGATGAAGAAAGTAAAGAAGCAATGAGAAAATAAGATATTTGTATCCCTAATATTAAAAAAAAAATTACAGAAAACGTGCTTATGAAAAAATTACAGAAAACTTGCTTATGACCCAGACTAAAAGAACTGAGGAACCTGCTCTATTATAAATGATGCTGATTTGTGACTTCTGATGTTAACAGATTTTTAGAGTGGTTAGGGAAATAGTGTGACTAGTAACAAGCTTCAGGCTGAAATTACTAGCTGCTGTGATATTGCTGTTTACTTAGCTATATGTTTTGTGAATTAGTATATTTTGCAGGTTCAGTTTGTGGGTTTGATCATTTCAAGATATAGGCTTCTGTCACCTTTCACAATGTTCACACTCCAAGGATGCTACAACAGCATCCTCACTACAGATGAAAAGTTATTTGTGCAGCTTCGCTTCACAGCCAACAAAACTCTAAAAGGACAGTGGAACTTGAATTACAAGTTTTTACTGATAGCAGCGGACTCCAGGTTACAGTTGCCTTTTTGCATAGACGTGCCTGATACCTCCCTCTCTCCCTCTCTGTCCTTCAAGTCCTTTCTGTACACTGTGACTAATCAGTCACTCACCTTAGAGCTAGGCTGAGTTCCTGATGGCATTAGAAAAGTTTTTCCCAGGGGCTGAGAACAAACAGATATATAAGGCTGAGATGATGGAATTGCTGGATTTTGAAAGGGTATTTCTGTTTGGTTTTTTGAGAGAATAAACTCCATTTTATTCCACTTTCACACAGAGTCTGTTCAAAGCTTCATAGTGATCATGAGAGGATTTGACTTGGCTCCTTGCCAAAACTATGCCCTCTGTGTAATCAAGTGAGAGATCTACTTGTCAAATGTTTACAAAGCTTTCTTCTCCACGAAAGCAGAAAAGTTCTGCACCACCCATTCCAAAGAAGTCCCTTTTTCTACTCCAGAAGCTTATGAAGGCTTCAAAAACACAAGTTTACATCCTCTCATGCTCATATAGCCACACCTGGGGCAGTACCTACCTGTTCAACATTACTGTAAAAATGAAAACAGCAGAACTCTGACAATCTTTCATATGCCTGCAGTGGGAAGGAGTTTTTTTCTATGTATTTTTGAGCATCTTAACTGTAACTGTTGACAAAATTAAGGCTGAATACTACAACGTTTCAATAAGTTTTTACAATAGAAAAAAAGCCAAATGGAACCACCACTGAAACATGCCCTTCTATATTCAGGTCACTAATATACAGTTCATTTACACCTTTCCTTCAGCTTGTTACTCATACACAGTGATGAGTTTCCTTGTGCAACTGGTACTATCACAAGCCTAACAGTGTTTTATCAAAAGGGTTTGGAAGTATCAGTCTGAAGTTACTAGACTTACATATTCAGAACCAGGTACTTTGAGTGCATCCTGCTTCCCATTCCTCTTGCTGTGCTCTGCATTCTCACTTACTGAACGAGAGCTTCTCCAGGCAATTTGAACCAGTAAGTGTTTTCAGTTGATGCTAACTGAAACCTGACAGGACTCTGCACCATTAATCATGCCCAAAACTATGTAATTTCAAAATTATCTCACTGTACCTTAACTTCATTCCTTTACTGGAGTACAGTCAGATTTCGAAGTGGAAAGAGTGGTTTCATCTTAAAGATGTTGCTTTTGCTTAAGTATTCTCTGTCTCTGTATTGCAAATTGACAATATTCTTGGAAATCTTTGTTGAGAGAGGGTATCCTGTAGCAATCAAGGTGTCTCACAGAGCTGTATAAAACCCTTGAGAAAAATGGAGTAAAAATTGTGAAAGACTGAAATATTCATCTCTTGTCATCTGCTACACAGGATATATGTTATTTTAATTTGTTTCAATGCCTGTAATCTTTCTATGTACAGCAGTTTAAAGCTTTGTTCTGTTTTAAAATAGAAAGGTAAAGCTTTTTGTCACACTTCATTTACAGGCTAGCTGGAACCTGCACTGCCTGTTCCTGCTCATTTATGAGAGTTCAGAGGAGAGGGTTGTGGGCAGCACCCCAGTTTAGCTTCTCTATGAAAATAAATTGACAGGAAACAAGGGAAAAACTGACTATAAAGGTCTTCCTTAAAAGGCAAGAGAGGTCTTAGGAACAAGAACTGCACTCCTTAACTTCATCTCACAAATAATACTCTCTCGGCCCAAAATCACTCATTCAGAAAGCATCTCAGAGACCAACCAGAATATGCTGCATGGCCTCACAGTGTCTGCTGTTGCAGACTCAAAACTTGTGCCAAAATATCATTAGAATGCAATTGTAGGACACAGCAAAACAATTGTGGAAAAGGAAAGTGCGTAACAGCAGAAAATAAATCATAGCTAATTGAAACATCATTTTAGAAACTATTGTGGCTCTCATATTAAAACACACACCAAAATTATTCTTGCTCTTTTTAATGGAAAGGGGTTTTGTTTTCATTATAAAAGGCCACACTTAATAATCTCTTTGCTTAACACCATGCAGTGATATTTTTTCATCTTTTTGTTTCATCTTCCTTCCACCACTCTCTTTCAGTCACTACAGAGTGCTAGTTCAATACTAACAAGTAAGTTAAATAGACATTTAATACCTCTGGCAGATTATCATTAGCATTGTCAAAATAAAAAAATTGTTCAAAATAGCCCCTCTCAGTATCTCCAAAAGTCCCCCCACATTTCTGAAACAATGTTAGCTGTAAGTGGCTGCTTTTTGGCTCATTTGCCATTCAGAACAATATCTTAGCAGGCACTCTTTATCTGGTTAGCAATTTCTATCACCAGCTTTCTGGTTTAATTTTTTTACACTTCTCAGATCATGGAAAGACCCATTCTAGTTTGATGTATGTAACAACCTGTTTTAAATAAGAAAAGATCCTTTTCAGTTCTTTTCCAGCCTACATTGCAGTTGGCATGGCTGCAGATGATGAAAGAGGTCTCACACTCTCGAGTTGGCCCTGGGGCTGCTCAGACTGGACTGCTGGCCAATGTTACTTCAACAGAGAAGATACCTTCCTGTAGGACAGACTCAGCAGTAACCCTGTCATCCTTTCTCTGTTCCAGCTGGTGGAACTTCAGCTGTACCTTGGGTGAACCAGGGCCAAAGGCTTTGCTCCCTGCTGCTCTCTGCACGTTAAGATGGAGAACTATCTCCAGCTTAGCAAATTGCATTCATGAAAAAGTAGGTACGTGTGCAACCATTGCTCAAATATTGCTGTGAAATCCATGGCACCTCAAATTGTTCTAGATTAGGTATCAGAGAGAAAAAACATGCAAAACTGAAACCTCACGATGAAAAAGCTTTTGCAAAAGAGTGGGAAGTTGCTTTACATTAACCTTGTGGAGAGAGGAAGGACAGGATTTGCCGTGGTGGTGTCCCCTCTGCTCTGCAGCTTTGGTGAGCTGCAGCACAAGTGCTCAGGCAGTGGTGGCTGCCAGTGTCCTTTGTAGCTGCCTGTGCTGCTGTCAGTGTGGGGCATGGACAGACCTCCACACTACCTTTGCTGCCTGGAGAAGCTCACCCATGCAGGAAAAGAAACACAGTGGTGACCAGAATTTACTTCATCTGACAGGGAAAACACAATTGATGAAACATCTGTGTTGTGGCCATTCTTCAGAGAAGAAAGACTATAAAGTGACACTTTTCCTCTAAGAGGTGTCTGACGTGCTTCAAACCCAGTGTTTTGATTTACCTGTTCATTGCTGCCATGAAACATGGGAAAAATCCTCTTCAGAGTACCTTGACATGCTGAAGACAATCTTTTAAAACCAAGTTACTACATGTCCAGAAGGAAAAGGAAAGTACTTGTGGAACATGTTCCACAAGCTCATAAAAATGTAGCCTTTAACTAAAATAAAATAAGAGTTGAAGTGTGGCAATTACAACAGGAAAGAAAATGCAAAAAGCTGCTCAGATCTGGAAAATGAGAACACAGCATTTAAGAGTAGAAAGAAAATGAAAAACATTTCTTTCAACTTTCTGCAGAAAAATCTAAAATATCTGCTACTTGAAAATCCATCTACTAGGTAATAAAAGACTAGGAAGTATTCTGAAAGCAGCTGCAAATTATGCATCCACCATACTCCTACAAGCAGGTATGGCACACCCTCCTTCCCAAGCCCCTGGCATACAGACCTTCAGAGGAGAACCCAAATAAGTCACAGCTGTATCTTACTAATTGCATTTCAATTATTGGAAGGAAGGCTTGACTTTGACCTACACATGAAAAATACCAGCTTCCCTGAATGTTTTCCCCAGCGAGTGTTGTTTGGGATTTTTTTTAAAAACCCATATTCTAAGTCTCTAGTGAAAAATGGAGATTTGATATCCTGCTGGTAGCGTAATCAGTTTGCCTGGATCTGTTAGGATCCAAAAGGAGATGGTATTATTAGGGAAAGAGAAGACAACACTTCTGTAAAGACACAAAAAAGGCAGCTGGGTTCTGGCAGAGGCAGAGAGGTTTCACGAGTTTAATAATTTGGAAGTTTCAGCCTCAATAGCCCAAACCCACCACTTGTAAGGGACCTGCATTTCAACTCAAGAGCCAAACTGCCAGCTGTATCACACACAAAGGCATGCCGTGATGCTAGCGGTGGGACACAGCCCGCCCCTCTCTGCTCCTAACACACTCCTATGTCAGCCAAGCAGCAGTAGGGATCAGATATGCAAAACCTGCAGGTGGGTTGTGCTTTGCACTGACCAAACAAAGGCCAGCAAGGCAGTACAGCAGGGGTTTGCATGAGAAAATCATCAGAGCTTGTTTCAGTTTGGTCACTGTCCATGCTTCTCAGACTGAATATCACCACTCCAAGAAGGGTGATGCAGTTCAGATATCTCTTTCCCTAGCTGGAGGCTACTATGCTGGAATTTCCCTATCCTGGAGTGGCGTTGCTTGGTTTTTCTTACAGCACAGTCTCTGAACAGCCATCACACCTAGGAGAGTCCTAATCCACACTTGTAATAAAAGCTCCCGGCTTCTTTGGTGTCTTTGGCACCCTTACAAAGTAGCTAATAAAAGCATTGGCAAAACAGAAGGCAAATGGCAGCTGGCAAGTGTCAGAGGGAACATTGGCTATGGTTTCAAAAGTGGAATGACTTCTCCTTCTTACTGCATTTCCTGTGAGATCCTGCCCTTTAACCTGTCACTAAATTTCAGTGTAATTACATCATTAATTTTTTCTCCTTACCATGGCAAAACTTAGCCTAAACTGGCTTGGACAGCATAACCTGAATTCATTCTGCTTTGCCCAAGTTAGCTCAAATGCTATTTGGGATACAAAAAAGCCATATGAAATTGTGGAAACAGTGGTAAGGCGTTACAGATTTTCTTGTAAGACGAAGGCGATTCAGAGAGCCAAGAAGCAGAGCTCATGCTGGGGGCGGGAACAGCAACAAAACTGAGAAAACATGTTAAGGGTACAATGATTGCCCTCTAAAAAACCCCAGAAATCTAGAGTTGAGGTCAATTTGCAAAACCATACACATTCTGAATCACAAAATCAACTTGCTCCACATGAAGAACAGTAGATATCATGAAAACCCTTTTAACCAAGTTGAATCATGGCAGGTGGGGCAACTGGTCTGAGATCTGAGCATAGGTGCTGGTATCATTCACATTCGTCTCCCACAGCCGCACAGTGGGCAACTGGAATTTATAATTTACAGCTAGCAGACTGCAGACATGTTCTCCCAATATGTTAACTGTTGTCTTGATTTGTTTTGTTTTTTTCCTAACATCACAACTCCTTTGCTAGTCTTTGTTGTGGACAAGGTTATATACGTGGCAAAACCTCCCATATGGAACGGTTCAGTGGCTCTGGGATATCAATGCAATCACTGTGGTTTGCAACAGATGGGGCTTGGTTAGCCAAGGAGCCAGTTACCATGGGAGTTTTTACAATTGTTTTGAGCAGCTCTCCTGTCACCACTTGGAGGTAAAGCAGACAAGAGATGTCATCAGGAATGGAGAGGCTGTCTTGAAGAGACATGTGGGCCAAATGACAGAAGGAACCAGGAAAAGCAGAAGGACCATGGATAATGTTCATGGCTGCATCTGCAGTTCAATTAGTTACCAGTCCTTTAAGTGCCACTTAGCCACCGATCTGACTATCAGCCATGAAGTGGCCATTAATTCTCCTCTGGGCTGTGACTGATTCAACCAGTCATGCCAACAGCCAGTGCAGAGAAAACAGCCTCATCTCTCCAGCAGTTTCACCCCTACTTTCACTTTCTCCATCCACCTCCACCCCCAGAAATCAAGATATGTTGTGCAACAACATGCGTATTAATGTCACTGTGCGGGCAGAGAAATATATCTACAACGTCAGCACAAAACCATGGGCTGAAACATCACAGCCCAAGTAACACATCACAGTCCTGAAAAGCAGATGGTGCTCATGTGAATCCAGGTTAGGCTCAGGTTCAGGCTGGGGCTATTTTCCAGAGTGTAAAGGTGATGCATATGTCCTGAGCTTGGTATTTCCCTCAAGGCTTCTCCCTTTGCAAAGCAATGTGGCATGACCCCACTGCCTGCACATGCTGGTTACCACTTGTAGTTGGTGTTTCCTCCTTCAAAACCAACCTGAGAGAGACAGAAGGTGGGCAGTGGTGAAAATGAGTCTGATGAGGACTGCACCCTTTCATTTCTACTAATTTCTGAAACAGGCCACCAAGAAGTGCCAAGAACCTATAGGATCATCAAAGGCGTGTGGAGCAGGTGGGGGGCAATGTGTCAAAAGTGCTTTGGGAGACAGCACGGAGATGGGAACATTTTAGCCCTCCCCAGCTTGGATCAGAAGAAAACCTACCTTTGGCCCTTCTACAGACTCAGCTAATCTCAAGTATAATGGAGGCATAGATCTCCTCCTCTCAGGGTCAAGGAGCAAAGGAGAGGGCAGGGTCTGAGCAAGTAATGAAACAAAAATCAACTGAAACAAAGAAGGGCATTTAGATGAGGAGAAGAAGGAGCTGTGTAAAAGCCATGACATTTCTAATGGAACAAAAAGCATATTTGCTGAAAGCCAAGTATTGGATCCAAGGAGAAGATTTGAATCATCCCCTTGGAACCGTTCCACCCTTAATAAAACATTAACTATCCATTGAGAGAGAACACACGTGTGTGCATGAATCAGTAGCCTGGCGGGTCTTCTTTAGAGAGGTTAGACTTCCTGAGCACAAGTCCCTTTTCTAGTAAACATTAATTGTTTATCCAAAGTGGAACAGCTTCAAGAGGAGAGGCTGAGGTCCGCCTGACTGCCTCCACCTTGGTCAAGGTAGCCAGAGGAGAAGTGGACAAATTCCTTAACTGCTTCACCATTCCGTAAAGGTGACACTCACAAACCTCTTTATTTGTTTCCCAACCAACAGAAATATTTTGGGGTTTGGTTGGAAAAAACCCTTGAAACAAGAATCCCTCTCAATAGTGTCTGACTTGGATTTACCCTTGCATTTTTCCAGCTGCAGAGCAGCCCCAGTGCTGACCCAGGGGAAAGAGCCCTTTCAGCCCCGACTCTCACCATCATCCTCAGCCTTGTAGCTGCAATCACAGACCTGCCAGAAGATTTGTGCTGTCATTCAAAAATAAGCTGACTAGAGATCACACAGAGGCAACTCAATTTCTGCAAGCACTGCCAAAAGCAGCCCCTCTTATAGCGGCCAGGAACGGCTCCTCTGTAACAGCCAGCCACCTGTCTTGGGCTTTGCCACAGCCTCAAAATCAAGAAGTAAGTCTGTTTTAATTAAATGGTATTTAAAAACACAGATCAGCTAGTCTTGCATACTTATATTTACTGGTCACAATCAGCTCTTAGCCAGTATGTTTTCAAAACTTATTAATTCTTGACATGGACTATTTCCCAGAAGATCAATTCCTGCTAGCAGGCTGAACGATTGAAAGCGGCATTTTCCAGCTATTTTGAAATAAAAAAGCAATCTACCATTGTGGAGGAAGAGAAGCCACTGTCCTTGTATCTGTTTTTGTTATTAGTTGTACACTTTTTCTTGGGCATTGCCAGTGAGAAAAGTTACGTTCCCATTGGTGTGACCAGAATGTAGGGCATTTCATAGCCATCATGTCTCCTTTCATCTTCCTGTATCTTATGAATCAGCCAGGGACTGCAAATCACAGGCTGCACAAGACCACTGTATGGCAAGTATCGCCAGCCTGTCATTGCTTACTTTTCTTCTGTCTGGGGAAAGCAGACATTTTGCTCAGTCTGCAATGGGACTGCACTGCTCATCCTGATTTACATCTCAAGATGCAATGTACATGTGTGAAAAGGGGGATCTGCCCTAAATCATGCACATACTGAGTGGCAGGAGCCTCCATGCTGAGGCATTTTCAAGCCAGGGGGAATGCAGCACAGCAAAGGGACAAGAAGGAAGCAAGAGTGACAGCCCCAGGAGTGAAGGATGTGCACCTGAGAGGCACAGACCACTGCCAGAGCTCCCACAAGATACTTGGCTTCCAGTGCATAGGCCTCAGAGTCCTGTTTCCTACTGCAGAGATCCCTTGTTGTCCCCTGGTGCTGGAATGAGAAGGAAGCTAGTACTCTAAGCACATCAAGAAAATTCCCCTACACAAGGACATTATTAGTTGCTTTGTAACTCAAACTTCTATACGGAACTCAAAGGGGCAAAACTGCACTGAAACAGTTGGGATAAGAGTATGAGGATCACAGGTTCTAAGAAACAGGCATGGGCAATTTGACCATGCAAATTGTTTGCAGATTAGGATGAAAAGCACCAGATGGATTGTTTTCCTGCCACAGTGGAGCTCTTCCCTTCTCACTGTGCAGTGCCAATGTTGTCTGGGTGCTTTGCATTCCTTTCCAATTCAGAAAACTCAACTTTGTGAACCATCCAAGAGGATGGCTGAGCTAGATCAAATACAGGGCATGCTTTGCTAAGTTAATTAAGAAGTTAGTAGAAAAAAGATTACACCAAGCCCTAGGAATTGCCTGGCACATCTCTACTAGACAGAAAGCAGCAGCAACTTCCACATAATAATCCTCTTTTTGGAAGGCCTGTCATTAGTCCTGAGCAAATCAAATCTAGGTGGCACAAACACAGAAGATATACCAGACTGAAGTATCTTGAGGGTACATATCTTCCTTGAAAAAAAAATTCATTCATTTAGTTACTTCTTTTTAAGGGAATGATAGATGTGCTTAAAATGCAGGGGAAGTTTTTTGGTCTTGCTAAACATGAACAGATATAAAACAGCTCCAATGTGGAGCAGAATCACAGAACCACAGAATACCTGATACTGTAAGGGGTCTCTGGAACTCTCCTGCTCAAACACAGCCATCCGGAGCTAGTTGTCTATGACCACATACAGATGACTTTTGAGTATCTCTGAGGACGGAGACTCCACATCTCTGGGCAACCTGTGCCAGTGCTTGGTTAAAAAAAAACCTAAAAACCTTATTTCTAAAAAGGATAGCACTAAGAGCAGCCTACCATTGTGAATTTCCTTGAATATCCCTAAATTTCAGAGCTAGTCTTGAACACTTGCAAGAGCTGCCTAGAAATCACTGGTCTGGCCACAACACCATGTACAGGCTGGGCCTGTATAGTATAGCAAATACTTGAAAATATCTACCATAAACACATACTACCTGTCACCAAATCATATGAATGAGAACAGAAATTATACCTATACTCCAAATATACATCATTATACCCATGATCTATTATCACGTATACAGAAAAACACATTTTACATACAATCACATGTATATGGGACATACATACATTGACATGCATCTTCCCCCACCTTTCTCAACCACATTGGAAACAAAGACAGTTAGTTTCACCAAAGCAAGATACCTCACTTAGAGGAAATGGAGCAGACTTAGCAGTCTGTCTCTCAGGCACTTGTATAAAATTACAAGTTACACTAAAAATATCTTAATTGTTAAGGAAAAGAGTTATATTTGTAACTAAGCAAGAGATCACACTGGTGTAGAAAAAAAGAAAAAGAACAAATCAAATCTAAAGTATCATAGCAAAGTGAATATAATATATTCATGGCACCCCAGCAAACCTGCTATTACTGTGCAGAAAAATAAAAAAATTCCAGGTTCCTTGCAAGCCAACTGCTAAAATAATTAAAGCTTCCTGGAATAACAGTATATTCCCTTATGGCTTAGCTAGACATTTCAACAACAGGAGTCCCAAGGAATCTGCCATGTTTGCTGGTTATTGCTCTCCTTGTGGTCTTTCAATCACGTCATGGTGTTCATCTCAAGGGCAGAGCACAGCTGTCTAACTTCCTCTGGAGCCTACCAGGACCATTCCTGAAATGACCCCACAGCTGCAGAGGGGCAAACCAGGCGCTGTGCTGTGTGAGATGGCTACCTTGGACATCTGGGGCTCTCCACGGGACATGGTCATCTCACCCTGCCTCCTCCTTCTCTTGGGACACATCCATTTCTTCTCTTCCTTAACATACCCTCTTCCCCTGATACCTTAAAAGCAGACTACCTGAAACAGAGGCCAAGACAAATTAGAAGTATAAAAAGCAGACAAATTTATTCAAGGCCTTCAAGGTACATTCAGGCAAGGAAAAGTCCCCCTCAGGGATTACACCCAAAATGGACTCTGGGTCACAAGCCCTTCACCTTTTATAAGTTCTGTCCTATTAGGATATTGGCCCTTAGGTCAATCACACTCTTAGGTGATGATGTTAACCACTCCAGGCCCGATCCTCCCCAGCTCTTTATATATTTTCTGGCTCTCGGGCAGCAAATATGTCCTTGAATCTCTATTCAGAGAGCCTTGTTTTGGCTAAAGGTGCTGGGAACAGAGGTTTTTAGCACTTTGTAAGCACAGCACTACACCAAGTTACAGATACACAAAGAGTAAAAAACCCAGAAATTATTAAGACATCACCTCTCCTGAAGTATCCTTTACATTTATTTATTTATTGTACATGCACACACAGCCTACATCTCCTTTATCTCCTGTTCCCCCTCATCCACTGTCACCCAATCACCTCACCCAGCGAGGAGCAGCTCTGCTCAGAGGGAACGGAGCAGCATAAGCAAACTACTGGGCACAGCTGGCTCATGTTCAGCCACTGTCACCAGCACCCCCAGGCGCTTTTCTGCTGGGCAGTTTTCCAGCCACTCTGCCCCAGCCTGTGGCACTGCCTGGGGTTGGTGTGACCCAAGGGCAGGACCCAGCGCTTCACCTTATTGAACATTGTACAACTGGCCCATTGATCCAGCCTGTCCTGTTCCCTCTGCAGAGCCTTCCTGCCCTCCAGCAGATCAGCACTCCTGCTCAACTTTGTCTCATCTATGAGCTGACTGAGGGTGCACTTTTTACGCGCTCTTCTCTCAGCCAGTCTCCTAAACAGGCCAAAGTCTGCCCTTTACAACTCCAAGGTGACAGTTCTGCTGAGTCCCTTCTTACTTCTCCGGGAATCAAAACTCTATCAAATTTTGATAGAGGTCTCCAAGAGGCCTCCAAACACCACCAGTCCTTCTCTATTCACAAACACCAGATCCAGTGGTGTACCTGACTCCTTCACCAGCTGTGTCAGGCACTTGTCTGCCACACACTCCGGGAACCTCCCAGACTGTGTCTTCTGCTGTGCTGTATTTCCAGCAGACATCTGCTGAAGTCCCCCTAAAGGGCCACTGTGAGACTTGTCCCAGCTCCTTATAAAATATTTCAGCTGCCTCTTCACTCTGGTTGGGTGGTCTGTAACAGACTCCCACCAGGATACCTGTCTTGTTGGTCTTCCCCAAATTCTTACCCATAAACACTCAACTCTATCATCATTATCATTAAGCGCTAGACAATCACAGCTCTTCCTAATATACAGGGCTACCCCACCACCTCTCCCTTCCTTGCCTATCCCTTCTGAGGTGTTTATAGCTATCCATTACAGCATTGCAGTTGGGGGAGTCTTCCCCCCATGTCTCTGTGATGGTAACTGAGCCAGTTTTCCTGCTGGACAGTGGCTTCCTGCTCCTCCTGTTTCTTGCCCTTGCTGTATGTACTGGTGTAGATCCACCTCAGTTGGACCTTTGATCCTATTGCCTTTTTGGAGGGAAGAAACCCTAATTCCTACATGACCTATATTATAGTTGCTAGTAAACAATCAGGCACAGGGATAGTACATTGCTTTTGGGGCGATGCTACTCCTTGTAATTTTTTTTCTCTAATCAGATCTCTTAGGGGATAAAAAAATTGTAAGTACCCTTTCCATAGGCCTCATGATTATTTAACTGATACGAAGCAGATGAGGACACAGTGACAATGCATCACTCTCCAGAAGAACAAACCATGGATGAAGCTTTAAAAGAAGGTTGATTCCAACCTTACAAACACTATTCAGGATAGCTTGGATTCGTGGCTAAATTTCATCTTAAAAGAAAATTCTTACCTGTATAATGAGCTAAGCCATACAGAGACATGGGAATCTTTAATCTTGAGCAGATTTGAAACAATGAGCAGTGAACCAGGCTAAGACACTCAGAGGCAAAATGTTCTCATCTGCATAATTTTTTGCTTTTGAAAGCAGATTTCCTTCCAGATTATCTGGTTCTAGAGAATAAAAAAGGGTATCCTGTATCCAACTTTTCCTGTCCATAGTGGAACAATGAAAAGGCTTAGAAATGAGGATCCTTGTCCAGTGGTTTGAAGTCTAGCAGCAATGTCTGAGCAAATTTGCCATGTAATCCATTTCAGAGGGTTTGGCTTTGCTCAAATAATTATGACTTGTAAGTACGAAGGCTAAGAACCAAATTTTGGATTACATTTTTCTAACATTACAAATCAAGTAGTGACATAAATGTAGAGCAAAAAAGGAATAGAAATTATGTGCCAGATCTTTAGTTTTTCTGTTAAGATAGCATCATATTTTCATGAAAGCTCTTCACAGTCTAGGCACTTAATTATATATATAATTAAACCTGTAGTATGTCTGTATTGACCACAAACAACAACAATGTGCAAGCCAAGTGCAAACACGTAGTAAAACAAAGAATAGAAAAGGAAGGAAAATATTTTACTACAAATAAGAAACTAATTACATAAAAAGTACTTTACTCATCCACAAAGTCTTTTAGAAAGGCAAGTGCTACATACAGAATCATATTGAACCGGAAAGTACATGCACACACCTCCCTTCAAAGGCAGCCATAAAATGCTTTACTTATTACTTCCAGGGTGATTTTAGACATGGACAGGCAAAGCACCATCGGTTGTTTGAACACCTAAAGGAAGAGCACATTGCTGTCACCTGAGTGGCTCAGTTCAGCTCTGCTCACCCAGACAGCCCAGGAGGGAGCAGCTCCTTCCTTCTCACATTCAGAAATTTCCACCCAAAATTTCTGCAACACACAAAGAACTAACATCCAACCTGCAAAAACAGGATCAAAAATGAACTGTTTCCATGAAGTTTTAGCAGGATCTGTAGTCACAGTTGGTAAATACTTTTGCTAATGGGAAACAGCAGAGTGAACTGATTTAACAAGTAAATTAAGTATTTTCTACACCTTGTATACACAGCTCTCTTACCCTGGGGCATAGTGTCAATGAATGCAACTGCAGCTCTCTCATGGCAGTCTTGCATTCAATACCACTTTTGTCAGGGGAAAAAATGTCAGAGCTTTCAGGCAAACTGTAATAGCAGGTCATTGCTTGCAGGCCCTGAGTCTAATTATTGGCAAAACAGCATTTGAAGATTTAGCTTTAGTTTGCACTGCACTTGTTCTCTGGCCATTAGCAAGTATTTAAATAGAATTAATTAGCTACTTGCAAGGTCATTTCAATAATTTTTGAAACAAAGCCTGGTGAATTCTCTCAGATGCAGGGTAAGTGGTACACAGAGCTCAGCCTGCCAGCAATGAAGTGTGCAACACACAGCCTCAGCAACAGAGCCAAATATTTTAGTCCTCAGATTAGGGACCCTTTTGTCTATGCAGAAGTACACATAAGCAGACCCTGTGTATAGTCATCCTAATCACTCTACATTTAGGGCTGAAACCATTGACAAAAATGATAGCAGAACAGGTCAGGTGGGGGAAAGCTAGAGAGAAAGGAATTAATTTTGCTGATAGCTACAAACTGCTCTTTCCCCCCCTCCACCCAAACCCATGCATTTACCTTTGAGGGGAAGCATGATTTAGCAGCACAGCCATGTCCTAAGAGACTGCTTTTTAAAAACACTCATATATTCCCATTCTAAAGGCAGCATTTCTCTCTGGCGCGCACTTCTTTGTCAGGAGAGAATTTAAACTCTATGCTTCTTTTGTGGTTAACAGCTGCATTAAATAATTTAATTAGCAACACACATTATACAATTAGCAGTCTATTGTGCTTGAGCCAGTCCTAAATTAAGAGCCAGTGTGCAGCTTGATTGCATAGTTTGCATAATTAACACAACACATATTTTAAATCTTATCTTTGCTCATGAAGTGGCAGCAACCTCTAAATCAATAACTATCTACTGTAGATCATGAACTTTTCACAACCAATTATTAAACTGTTAACATAAAATCCACAAAAGTAATTAGAGGGAAAAAAAGAACAGAAAAAAACCCCAAGAATAGGTATTCAAGTCCTATAAATGTTCACACAGTTCTAATAATACTACCGCAAAATGAAAGATGTGACATATTCAAGCATTTGTGAACAGTGAATTGTATATTTGCCCTAGGAAGTAAGTTACAGTCTGTAATAGCTGACTCAAAATAGATAATCAGAATTATGACATATTGACAATTAAAACTAAGAAAACAAAGTCATGCTTTATAATGGAATTATACTTCTTTTATTTCAGAACTAGTATAGGCATAAGAGTTTTGATTATGTAGCTTCCTCATGTTACAACTGGATTAGTATATTAACAGTAATATACTATAGAAAAATTACCCTAACTGTACCTGTAGTAGGCTCTAAAATAGCCATTACCATGTGGAAGAGAGACATCTGTATCACCAGGGAAAATGTCAGCATGCTGCTCTGGAGACACTGCATGAATATCAGAAATGATTTAAAGAAGAAAATGTTTTCTCACTACATTCATCTGTGGATATATTCAGATTTTTTTTTCCCTGAAGGCAGTAGTAGGACTGCAAGAGATCAAGACAGCACAGGAGATGCAATGAAGATCTATTAAATCATGAAAGACACAGAGAAAATAAACAGGGGATGGTTATTCCCTTTTCCTTAACATGGAGGAAATAAAGAGCAATCAATCAGGTTATCAAGCAGCAGGCTGAAAACCAACACAAGAAAATACATTTCCAACCTCTGTAAAAAGTCCAAAGTACATGTTGATCAAAATCTAAACTGATCAGAGCCGCAGAGCATTATTCTTCCATATATTTTAAACATAATAGTTTATATTCAAATTGTGGCTCAGAATTTCCAAACCTGGAAAGGTGCCTTCAGGCATTCTTTATAATTTTTTAATCTCTTCCACTGGTTTTTGTTACTGCCCATTTCTGAATATAGGGCACCTGGCTATATGGACTGTTATGGAGAGCTCTTGTGCAGTAATTAGCCCTGGTGTAGGAACAGCTATAAACAATGCTCTTAGCAGTAGAACTTACCCTGGTTTGGAGAAGGAAAAGAGACCAAGTTAATGTAAGGACCCAAAAGCTGCATCCTCAGCAGAGTGCTTCTTCTCATAACAGTGCTGGTGAAAGTATTTCGTAAGCTATTTCATAAGCTTTGTCTATGTTTCCGTGATCATGGAGAATATGAGAAAGCCACCAATTAATATGCTGGAACCAGGACATTCAGAGACCTACAAGTCTGCCCTTGGTGTAATACAGAGTTCACCCAAAATAAGAACAGAGACAGCATTATGTATTTCTAATTGGTCATAAGCAGCATTTCGTATGTGGAACTCAACATTCCCGAACTATTCAATCAGACTTTAAAAAGAGACTAAGCTAAAATAAAAACCCACTGAGTCCATTTGTTCTGCAGAAAAAGGCAGTAAATTATCTGAATTAATGTTGTCATTGTGAGTTCTTTGCTGAAGTCCCTTAAATAAGCAAGCAATTTAGCTAGTTCCCAAAACCAGGCATGACATCACATAGGAATCAAGACTGAAAAGTTCCATGACCAAAACCTGTGCTGTCATAACCCACTGTCACAACAGTCTGGCTTTGTCTGCAAAGTGCCTGTGCAACTCCGTGTTTGCACATGCATCTGTGAGAGAAGTGACTGAGCTCGAGCATGCACATGTGCCTTGCTCTTCAGGCAATTTACATCAAAACAGGAGAATTTTGTGGTGAGCTCCTCACGATTATTTGAAAGGAAAACTAAAGAGCCACTCTCAAGACTTTTTATGAAGTCTTTCATTTAAAATATCGTATTTGGTTATTTGCTAAAACATCTTTTAAGATGATAATGCTTCATCTGAAAGAGCTTGGTAATCAAAGGAAGAAAACACAGCTCTTTCAACTAACTTCTGTCTAATTGGCAAACAGATAACACATTTGGTTGGTTTCTAAAAACAAACACAGCATCAAAATGCAAAAAAAACCAGTGTACCAATTTAAAAATACCTCAGAAACAAGGAAAGCAGCCTTTGAGTGCTAAACACTGCCATACACCTTACGGTGTGGTGGTTTACAGAGATTTACATGGCATCTATTAATCTCAGGGGTGCGCTATCAAGGAAAAGTTGTTTGAGTGCTGCCTGGTGCAGTAAGGCAGCAGCCAGAGGCATATTCTCAGGCATTGCCATCACTACTGCCCTGACCTTATTCTTTTGGCCTTCTTAATTCTGTAAGATTTTGCATTTGGTGGGCTAGCAGTAAGCAAATATCATTGCAAATCCATGTGTTGTACCAGAGGTGCTTTGCCATGCTGGAGAACAGGACCTGGGCTTTGAAGGAGAAAGGAAGCTTGAGCTGCTTTCAGATAAATTAGAGTCCAAGAAGGAAAAATATATGCTTTTTTTTTTTAGGTAGGCATTTCTTTTTCAAATGTTTTATTTCTAAAACCAAAGATCTTCCCACCTTCCTCCTTACACTGAAGGAAAAAAAGGACAATTTCCATATAGACAATGAGAAAAATACAGTAATGCTGCTTTATTTAGGGTAAGTGGAGAGGAGAGCCCACACTCCGAGCACAACAGAAGAAGACACCACCACATGCACCAGAGAGAAATGGTAAATACAGTAATGGTGAGGTGGAATTGGATATAAACCAGTGCCTCCTACAGATGTCACTCAAACATCCCCTTCCCCAGTGTGAGCTCCTGGCCTGGCCTAGCCCTTACTCAGGGCTTTCTCCCTGAGGTCCATGGATTTCATCTGCCTACTACACTGCACTGAGCCCAGGGGCAGCAAGGATACTTTGCTGTTTGTATCATGCCAGTGCAGGTAATTTCCTGACCTCTTGGTCAATGTAACTGTTCCCACCAACCTTAAACAAGACTGGTTCTGCTTTCAGTGCATAGTTGTGAAAAGCAAAATGTCCGTATCTTGGGAATTCCCACATTTATATGGGGAACAGGAGATCTTGGCTGGTGGCTAGAATTACCAGTGCTCCTTTTGAGTATGAATTACTTGCAATGAGCACCAGAAAAACCCCATAGCAAGAGCAGAATGATGATGTCATTGAGATTGATAGGTACTGTTTATTCCTAAACAGGTTTTCTTTTTCCGTCTCCAGGCTGGGTTTTTTTCCCATATTTTCTTCCATCCAGCAGGATGTACTGTTCCTGCAGACAGTGGTTAAGTCCATGAATAGAAAAACAGTTGCACCAAGCCAAAGAGAGGCAGCACTTCTCCAGCACTTACTTACGTAGACTCTGCCCGTATTTTTGGCCCAAAATACCACTTTAAATGGTGCACATTTTTCTTTTTTGCTAGAAGGGATGGGATGAAGTGGAAACTCAGTCTGACTACCACAAAGCAACTGATGGGAACTTCCTGCCTTCTTGGTTTAGCCCATGGAATAACAACCTCTACAACCACCACCTCATCCTGCCTCACAGTAGCCTTGCCAGACATCTCAAATAATGATTTTTCATGTTTTCTACTTTTCTTTTTTGAAAGCTAATCATCTGTCCACTCCACAATGCCATGCCTACATACCCTCCGACTGCTCAGCAGAGACCTGAGAGCTGCAGCAGAATGCAGCTCTACAGCACTCTGCTGGGACTCTCCATGCTACTGCAACTCAGCTGGGACAGTTTTTAAAGAAAGATAGAGGAGGACTGAAAAAAATGCTCCAGAAGCCAGTAAAATTATCAGGCCCTCAAAGAAAACGTGATATAAAGAGGAGTGCCTATTTGCTGTGTGGGTAACTGCATGGGAAAGTTAGGGAGAGATTTCTGAAGGAAGGAGGAGCCTGATGGTGCAATAAAATGCCAAGCTAGGTATGTAGAAGCTTGTGGTTTCTGTCCCCAAATTTTGGTGTCTTTGTGTATCTTAAAATGTGGCCATCTGTCAGCTCAAAGAACAGTAAAGCAGGAGTCAAAATCAAGCTCCAGCTCTGACAAGATGACAAGTGTGGCTGCCATGAGCCTGAAAGGCATGTCCTTCTGCTATTTTAGCTAATAATTCATGGCTGGTTGATATAAACCCAAAAATAAATAAATCAGTAGGCTTTCCTAGCAGTGCTTGTTAGGAATGTGCTGCCCTGGCTTTGGGACCGTGTGAGCAGTGGTGCTGCTGCTGCACCAGGTCTGGCTGTCACCACTCCTGCAGTTGTCACTGCCTCAGTCCTCACCATGCCTGGCTAGTGGCAGCAGCTCTGCCAGGGGGGCCAGGAGCCAGGCAGGGCCAGTGCCATTCTGCCAGGAGAGCTGTGGATTTGCCAGGAGCCTGCCTGTGGGTTCCTGGGCGGTTGCACAGGGGAGAGGGCCATGTTTTATTGCACACACAGGCTTAAGCTAGGATTCAATTACCTGTGCATTCCCTAAGCAAGTGTTTAACTTAGCTGACAGCTGTTTGCCCATGTGGGCAAATCCCAGGCAGAGAGCCACACAACACAGTGCTGTCCTGCCACTTGCAGACTGCTGCAGCTGGAGCTGAAAATTTGCAACTTGCCTTGCATGTGATTTTTTCCATGTCTTAAGCAAGGCTGAATCAATAAAATTTTTTTCTTTTACATTTCAAGGATTATTTACATAACCAAAGGAAAATAAATCTCATAAGGAGGAATCTCATTGCAAAAGGTGAAATCTTTAACTTGTTCACAGCAGTAAATTCCATGGAATTAAGCCAATGTAGGCCAGCTGAGTTTCTATCCCTTCATATTTAATGATGGAGGTAAAGACTGGCCCAGAGCTTTAGGATACAAAAATGCTTTATAGTACAAAACAGAACAACTCCACACAAATGTTCCCAACACAACTTATTTTCATAGCAGACATTTAGGAGAGAGCAACACAATATAGTGACTTGAGAAACCTTTACTAAAATTAGACCAAGAAAAAAACAATCAGAAAACAACCATTAATGTCCAGGGCAATTTTCAAAACCTCTTCCACAGTTTTCTCTTTCCTCCTTTTTACGAATGTGGGAACAGTTAACCACTCAGGAAGAACGCTTTGTAAATTTGGAAAACTGAAGAATTCCCCTGTTAGACTCAGCCCACATTAAAACAAAGAGTTTAGATTTTTTTTTTTATCTAGTGAAGAATAACCATAATATTTTGTGTGACATAATACCAAACAGACTTTTCCCCACCACTTTTCAGTCAGCTGAGATTTTGAATAGCTCTTTAAAAGTGTCATGTAACAACCAGTCTATCAGTACTGCAGTGCAAAAGAGAAATCTTTCTGATTATTTACATAGCACACCAAGAAGAGAAATGCAGCCCACCAGAGACCAGATCCTACATCCCCTCTGTGGCGCGAAAGGACTTCGTTACAGCTACAAGAAGTCTGAACAGTAGTGATCTTGTCAGACAGAGTAAAACTAGTCAGAAATGTCTTCTCCCTTCCAGCCAGCTAGACTCCCTGTCGAGCCAGGGAGATTTTGCACAGCTCACAGGGTGAGCCCTGCTGCCCTGATGGGAAAGAATGTCTATGAAACTTGGAGACAGCCTGGTCAGAAACCTGTGGCTCAGCTCCATTTCACAGCTTTCCTAGCAGCTTTTATAATGCCCTGCTGTAGCCGCCTCCAGACCTCCGACACTGGGCTCTTCTGATCAGATTTTTTGTGCATGTGTTTCAAAACCCATCTACTTTTTGATGGAGTGACACACTCACCATCACAATATCTTCAGGGGATAAAGCAAGCCTGGGTTCAGAGAGCCCAGCTTTGACCATAAATAGCTGGTCTTTCCTGAAGTAAGAACACAGATACTGTGCAGTCTCCAAGCATTCTTAAAGGTGCCAAGTAAAGCGGAAGAGACCAGCATCTCCTTCCTAGAAAAAGGCATCTGGTAGCTCAGACAGCAGATGCCTTATGCTTTTGTTCAAAAATGTTTGTGGATAAAGTGACAACAAGGTGCCTGCCGTGTGACACTCACTATCCATAGTGTTGGCTGCTCCTGAGAAGCTCTTTAGACCCTTCAGAAATAAAAATCCCTGCAAGGTTTGAGAAATGCAGTGCTTCTCAAATCCAACAGACATTTTGCCTAGCACAGTGTTTGCCTAGTATGGTGTTAATAAGGGCGCTTTTCTTTTTGTGAATATTATTTAAGTTGATCACGTTAGAAAGTGTTGGGCTGATAAAGGCAATAGAAAAACAGAGGAACAAAAGCAAGTTCTAAAATTACCAAAACAAACAAACAAAAATTACAAAGCATCTCTGTCTCTGAACTGCACTAATTTTTTTCAGCCTAAGCACAGCCTGGAATAATTTTATGTTCACATATCTACACATCTTCTTAACAACCAGAAAAGTTGCATGTGGATGAAAAGATCTTTTTTGACCAGTTAAGTCCATGAGTAACATAATCACAAAAGCTGGCAACTTCATGTTGTCCTGTATCCACACACATGCTAGTTTGCACTTACCTGTACATCTGCTTCATGTTGGGAAGCTCAAAAAAACCAGACCCATGGTCTGGATGTAAATCAAAGATATTTACTGCATATAAACCCAAGCACTCTATCCCTATAAAAATTCAACAGGAGTGATATATCAAAAACTCTGCAGATTGCTGTAAAGATTTAGCTCCAGGGAAGCTGACCTCTTTTATTGCCACAAGGAAGACTTTTCACAAAAAGCTCGCTTGAATGTTGTTATTATTACAAATTAAAATCTTTCCATATTCCCATGAGATGACTGCATTGCATGTTATCCTGGAGACAAAGATTGCAGGACAGACTTGACAAATCCAGACAACATTAAAAGTAAGCGGATGACGATTTTTCTGCTGGGAGAAATCCAGCAAGTTCTAGACTTGTTTACTAGCCCCAGACCAGAACAGCTCATCAAACTGCAATAATTAAAACAAGAGTTGAAGCTCTAATATTTAAAAGTGTGTTTTGGAAACAGTCTGTATACACTGAAAACCTTGGACTGGATTCAAAAGTAGCATTTGAAACTGCCATCTCCTAATTAAAACAATACACTCCTAGATGCTCGCTTCAATTGATACCTTAAGCACATCTTGTTGATTGAATTTGTTTAGTGAATGGAGATAGAAAAATTTCCTCACAATTAATTTTCACTTATTTGTATGTCTAAACAATTTTACAGTCTTGTGTTTCCTGCCGATTAAACTGACTTACAAGTGCTGAAGATTGGGGTACAGTTTAGTCAATGTCTTCCAGATTTTTGGCTGCATGATTCTATAAATTCTGTGCTGATACTGAATGGAAATTTCACTGTTTGATTCACATTAAGGTCATCAAGTCTTTAATAAAAGCTTGTGGAGTGAAAAAGAAATATTCACACCTTATTTAAAGCTGTCGAAGATTTTTATGGCGAATTTCCTTTAAAACCAACGTTCCAGTTTCCCATTGAAATTGCAGAGTTTCAGAACTTTTAAAGGAAATTCATAAAGGAATATCCAATGGCTTTCGTTGAATCTAAACTTGTTAAGAACATTCTCCTGGTAAGGAAAATATAATTCAGAATAAAATTAAGTGCAAAGTTATATGTTCATAAAGTCTACCTGCAATGGTTTTAAAGACACTGATGACCATCTGGCACCGTGTATGCAGGATCTCAGGCAACCACTACTTTTTTTCACTGTTACAGGATAACTGAAGATCAGTGTGTTATGGAAACTGAACAGATATATTCTAAAAGATTATTACATTTTCCTCAGTGCTGTCTTATAAGTGGTTCATGAGTGACATAATTTTTATCTCTCATATATGATACAATGTCTTTTTTAATTTCTATTTCAGGGTGTTTATCTGCTCTGTTGAAAAGAAGTAGAAGTAAATAAAAAAGTAATTATCAGTTAAAACTAATTTGACTAAGGGCTTCTCATTCTGCTGAGAAGACCACAGTGGCTGAATAGAGTGGTCTGGAGATATCCATACATTATTCCAGGGTCTATGTCCAGAGCCAAGCAGGGCCGTGCTGTCAGAAACAGCCTCTGTCTGCAGAACTGAGTAGGTACCATGTCAGAAATCATCAGCTGCAAGGTCTAGTTGGGGTTCATGACAGATAAGAAACATTCACCTTTCAAAGCTGCAGCAAGAAAAGCTGAAAGGTTTTGAAGAAAGGAGAAAGTAAGGCTGTGAATAGGACACTGTTAAAATCAGTAACAGTTTTCTACATACAGTCCGGCAGTCGTAGTTTCGGTGTTGAAAAGTCTGCAGAGGGTAAAAGGGAAAGATAAGAAGACACAGAGGACTTGAGAGCAGAAGAAAATGTAATTTACTGAAACATTTAATGAGTTAAAACCAACTAATTTTATTTTTTAAAAAAGAAAATTTTCTATGAACACCAAAATTCTTGATGCATGAATTCATACCAATTTTTGGTGAAAAAGGGTTTGATGTAAACAAAACTAGAGGAATACTCTCCCTAGTTTGGTGTCTCTTATGACTCCCCTAACTTACACTGCAGGTGGCCTGTAAATACATTCACACTGACTGGCTGGCCACTTGCTGCCAAATAGTGTGTGACAGCTGAACTCTCCCTTCTCTGAGTCTCTCTCCTCTACCTAGACCAATTTTTCATCAAACCAACATGAAGTCTCTTCTTTGAGACTTCTACACTTTCAAATTTGTTTGAAATCAGCAGAATGTTCCAAATGTGATAGATAAGAGAAGGCGTTGGACAAAAGATCACAAATCTTGTCACTGCAGGATCCAGACACAAAATATGGCTGACTTGAAGACCATGTGGACATGTGTGTACCTTCACTAAGGACTAAGAGTGCTCTTTAATCTGAAAAAAAGCACAACACCTTTTTAACCTGAGAAACTTTGCCAAATTCGAGGCAGAAAGATTCACTTAACAAGTGAAGGCAATAATTTGCCATGTCAACAAGTCACTGAAGAGGTGATTCTCCATCTCTTATGTGTTCAACACTAGATGCTGATTTGGAAAAAAAACATCTTTTATCCAAAGCGGATGAAGTATGATGGTATAACTAACAAAGGCAGGGCAGACAGTGGATCCTAAGGTCTTAAGCTCTGTGAATCATTCTGCATTAGTTATGAATGCTGTCATGCAGTAAGTTGATGTTAGCAAGAACTCTGTGAGTAGCCCCAAAATCTGGGTTGATGGACCTGCTGTGAACATGGGCCTTCAAACAGCAGAGACTGCAAACTCTTCAAAATAATTTTCTTTGCAGCAACAGCCCAAGCACCACCCTGCTTCGAGGCTTTATCTAAAAACCCCTATAATCCATCAATTTGCACAAGTCAGCACAGCTCACAGTATGCCACTGGAAGTGATTGCTGTTCCTATCCATAAATGCTGCCTTGCACGTTTTGTTCAGGAGTGCTACAGCACTTCACAACTGCTCAGCGCAGTGGTGAGGCAATTTAGGGCTGCAAGGACTAGACACAGCAAAGCTGTGTGTGGCAGCCTGTGGCAGCCATGGCGCAGGATCACCCTGTGTCCTCAAACAAGTGCTACCTTAGCACGAACACTGGGAGAGTGAGCACTTAGTCCAGTTGGAGTGATCTGGCAATTTCAGACAGCACTTTCCCCTTTTTAAGCTGCTATGAGACTGCAAAGTGTTGAAGACCTCATTCTGTGTCGTTGTTAGTCAAGGTGCCTTGGTCCTGTTGCCTGTACTGCCTGAGAACATTTCTGCATTTCCAGCTCAAAAGGACAAGTTCCAACTTCCAAGCCTCCGTCTTCTCCACCACATGCTTTTCTCAAGGATCCAACAAATGCCTGACCTTACTTGGCTCGGGAGCATTTACTGCAGCAGACACAAACAGAGCTGTCTGTAAGTGGAACACTTCCTCTGGGATTGCGTCCTCCCTCCACGCTGAGTCTCACGGGCCAGCCTCAGTCAGCGTTTGCCTGGGCAGGCTGACAGCCAGGAGTGTCCCACCATAGCCACTTACAGAGCGAGGCTGGTGGAACCTCGTGCTCTGCACTGAGAGCATTGCAAGCAAAATGCATCTGGCAGGAGATAACTTGCAAAAAACTAGGGTGAGAGGAGTTGAGTGTTGGCAACCCTAGCAAGCTGGATTCCCAAAATGAACTTGAAGGATTTGGCAGAACTCAAATTACATTTTTAAACAGTTACTGTAAGTGTAAATGTTATTTTATCCACCCCCTTGAGCTGGATCATCCTGGCCAGCCACCAGGCAACCACACCCACGCTCTTACTTTTACAGCTGCAGAGATGGGGTCAGGATTGTCTATATTCTATGTAACTCAAAACCTGTTATTAAAGTAATTCATTTGCAAATAAATCATTCTCGTTATGAAGCTCCAAGTAAAGGAAAGAATAAAATAAGGGCTTGTGAGCTTGAGTTCATTTGCTGAGTGCAAATCCTCCTCCCTTCTCTGAACACATTTAAATCATTAACAAGAATTTGGTCACCAAGGGAGCTTCTTATTTCATTCAAATCTGGGCAAGTTGATACAGGAATCACTAAAGAAAAATAAACAACAAAAATACCCCAAAACAAACTACAAGGTTTACCAGGTAATGGCTTTTCACAGGAAAACAGAAAAGGTATTGCAGCACTCAAAGGTCTAACACTGAGCCAGAACGTGACTGAGAACATAATTTTTTCTTAATTTCAGCAGTACTTTTACCAGATCATGAGAAGGTAAGCCTGGTTCCAGCTCAGTCAGTATAAAGCCCCACTAACTTCAATGGAGGCAGGATCTCACCTGCTGCGGAAGGTTTGAAAACTGTCACCTGATTTCTGGGAGGAAACAGGTAGCTCTGTTTTCAGTAGCCCTGTATTTTGTCCAGCTCTAAATACTTAGGGGTCCAGTTCTGCATTTGTTCAGCACCTCACACCAGCCTGCTCAAAAGCTGTCTTTTCCTGGTGGTTTTTTTTGTTTGTTTGTTTTGTTTGTTTGTTTTGTTTTTTAATTGTCCCCTTTTGTCTTCTTACAGGGCCACATTTAGAAGTTTTTTTCTGGTTTTACAAGAATGTCACCAAATGTTTTGAATGATAGGCCAGAGACATAACACATGCAGGTTTATTTACTTCTGCAAGCCTGCACTCAGTTATTTTTCCAGTACTTTCTTCCATGATTCTGTAAGATACTGGATATGCATGAGAACCACAAACAAATTTATTGCTAATCAAACCTGGCCTTCAAGATTCATTATATCTTTAAACAAAACAAATAAAGGAATAAGTTGTTATTAAGTATAATGTTATTTTGTGCCTGCTAAAATATCCACAAATATACATAAAGATTAGGCAGCTTCATGTGATGAATTAAACCCACAGGATGAGCTTTAAAGTGATACCACATCCATAAAAATATTATGCTGAAACTGAAACAGCCAGAATCAAATTTTTGTCTTACATTATGGTATGGAGAATTCTGAAAGAAATTTCCACAGGACATATTGTGTGATTTTAAATAACAATTTCTATTGTAGTGTACCTTCTCTGACCCTGTATTTTGGGGCCTCTGAATATCTAGCCACCCAGTTGCTGCTGTGGCCATAGACCAGACCTTGACCATTACCTAAGCTGAAATAAATATTATATATTTATATTTATACACACTTTTGTAATAACCACTTGAAAAAATCTCACTTGAAAATTGAATTGAGTTTGCTTACATTCTTTACTGTCTACAAAAGCATAAGGTTTGTTATGACTGTTTCTAAAGATGCTGTGCTTCTTCTCAATATGTGGTCACATGGCCTATACAATTAAATTGACTTTTTCTACAGGAAGATTATATTTCCTGTATTTTTTCCATTCCTTTCAACTAACATTTTAACAGAAAATAGGGAAATATTTTTATATACTAATATTTGCAATATCTGGAAATCATTACATTTTCTGGATCCCAGACTAAAATTAAAGAGGATCTAGTACAAGCAGCAAACATATTTTTGAATGCTGCATACTAAGCCCCAACACTTTTTTCCTGCCTCTGGTCTACGTGACTTAGACCTCAGGTCCCTCACGGACAGGACCCAGATCTTGCAAAGTGCCTTTCTGAAAGGAACACTGTGAGTTTCTGCTCAGAAATTTTTTAGCAGCTTACAGGAGAGAAACAATAAGCCATCTGTCACGCAAAGTCTGTGCTGTTACAACCAAAGGGAGAACTGAATGAAAAAAAAATCATACACACAGAGCAGTAATTTATTGTTTTCCTCCACCTTCCCTTCTCTTTCCCTCCATGGGACCTACCTCAGACATCTACGGAGCACAACTGTGGTACAACCTGTGAGGAGACCATTCCCACCACCAGCTCTCCTGCCACCATTGCAGCACTGTCCACCCTTCATCTGGAAATTACCTCATCCTTCATCAACACATGCCTAGTTGTCAGAGGCTTGGGAACCTAGCAGTGATGCTCCCTGGCTTTTCCAGGGAATAGCCTCATTTTATGAGTCCCAGGATAAAATTAGCCACTAGTACCTGCAGAGCTGGTACTCACTGCTTCTCCCCCATTTTTAGGTTTTAAAATATGTAAAAATCAAAGTGAATCACTATTTTTACACTTCGGAGAGTGACATGCCAGGCAAAGGACACACATGAGATTTTGTGGGGGGAAAAGTATCAATGGTCTCTTATTCACTCATCTTTCAAAAAACAGCACCGCCAAAACAAAGGCACAACTGTTCCCACAGGATAAAGGGAGCATTGATAGTGCTCCTAAAAACAAGCTAGTGCACTCTTGACATTCCTGTCTTGTTGAATCTTCACTAAAGTGTTACAACTGCTCGATTTCAATTTGTCATGATCACCAACAACTAAAATTACCATAAGAGCAAAGGAAATGTGTGCTTGGGCAGTCTCCACACAAAAGCAGAAGTACCTAATGAAGTATTAGAAGAACAGCAGGGCATATATCAAGTGGAAATTCCAAATAAAGCATCTATTGCATCTGACTAATATTTACTCAATAATATTACTTTTTTGTTTAAACAAAAATCAATAGCACTGTGTCCAACTTTTTAATTACTGATGCACACGCAAAGGCATCAGTGTCACAAGAAGTCACATGGGAGCAAGTATCAGACAGGACAAACCCTGCCCAGGCAAAATTGGAAACAAAAATGAAAAAATATTTAATAGCATTTGTAATTATACACCTTCCTGGAATTTTGACAGGGCTATAAATGTGAGGCCGAGGGGCAGTGCATGTGACTGATTATCTGGTGTGATGACAGTTCTGCTAAAAAAAATTGTAGTTATTTTTCAAAGTTTTCAGTAAACCAAAAGAAATAATTTCATTTAGGAAGATGAAATATTTGTATTCAAATTTGCAAAGCATTTTGAAACAAAGTAATTTTTAGTTATAAAATATTTTATTATATTTTTAAGATGATACAATGGCTTCTAAAACTATGGTCTGTCTTCCCCAATAGAAATAATTTGCTGTGATAAACCCAGTTTTTCCAAAGCATATTAAATTGCTGCCTAGGTTCATGAAGGAAGTCTGAACTAAAACATTTCACTCAACCCTTACTCTCTCTCTCTTGTTTAGACTGAGATTTGTTAATCTAAGGGAAGAGCACTGGTATAGTCTTGTTGTGCTATCAGCCAACATTGTACAGAAAAATGCATGCTGTTTTCCAAAAAAATAACTGTAACAAGCACTCAGGGAAAGCATTATCACTATACGAAATATGAAGGGTGAAAAAAGAGAGATAGTTTATTCCTAATCTACAGGAATGCTGAAAACTGAGACGTATAGGGATGCTTTCCAAGTACTCAGAGCAAGAACACTGCTAAGTTTATCCCATGGAGCTGAAACACCCCCAGCATGATAAATATGACAGTAATTTTGTTGTCTTTATTGAGAGGACTGCCTGTGAGCTTTTACAAAAACTTTTATTGAGCAGGGTCTATGAAGCTGTTCATCCTGCCTGCTGTTCTTAAAGCAAAATGAATTGGTTTTCCTTTATGCTGACATACAAGTAGTACCTTTCCAATTTTAACTTCTAGGGCCCAGAACAATTTTCCATACAGTTAGGCTGAAAGTGCTCTGCATGAAAAATATGAACAGAAGGGAAGTATGTGTCCCTGTGAATGTATACTTGGCCCAAAGGAGGGTCTAAAGAACAACACATGAATAAAATACTTTTAAAGAAAATATAAGTTCTAAAATATGAAATTTGAGTAAATATTTAAAAACACAGTAACAAGCTTTAACAAGGAGAAAAATTGCAATTAATTTCAGACACTGGAAGCTGATAACAGCATTCCACATAGACACAGGCTATGGTTGCAAGACAAACAGTGGTAACTCCTAAAGAGATGCAGAATATTAAACATCAATGCTTATTATTAGTAAATAAAGTTTAGTGATTTGCCTTTTTTATTAATAAGCTCCAGGACATGCTTTCAAATGGCTCTTTTTATTTCATTTCTGCATCAGCTTCTACTACCTATACTAGTTTGTGCTTATAACGTTTCTTTTCAATGAATTTTTAAAAAAAAGGACAGATGTTTCTTATTTTCCTCTATACACATGACAACATAGAAATGTATTGTGGAATCTGGCACTGACTCATTCTTGAAGTAGATTTACCACATGTCCCAGTCACAAAACAGCAACACATAGTATAATGTTTCTGGAAAGAATCTTGCTGCAATAAAGTGGATCACAGAAAGTTTGCAATCCATGAATTCTGCCCAGAATATAAAACACCAAAAATTCCCCTGATTAAGTATTTGAAATTGGAACCAATTCACAAACCAGGGTGGAGGCGAAGAGGAGGGGGTGGAAGTTAGTTGTACTTTACAGGAATGTAAAGTACAACTGTTCAAAAATCAGAGCAAACTGCTGACCACAAGTTTTTACAATCATGTAGAACATCTTTTGCAATCTGTGAAATATATCCAGTGAACATACTGTTTGGAGAAAATGCTAATAAATTCATAAATCTAAAGGTGTAGCACAAGTATCCAGTTTGATATGCCTTACTACACAGGTGAGAAGGCTTCCCTGAATTAATGCCTGTTTGAACTAAACACATCCATTTTAGTGAAAAATCAACTCATGGGTTCAGAAACTCCCAGTGGTGAGGAGGGTACTATGAAACTTGGTAGGTCACCTAGTTAACAGCTTGCTGTATATCACAGGGTGTGTGTCCAGGCTTGAGGGTTTTATTTTCCAGGGAAGTGCTTGTAACCTTCAGATTCCCTTCATCCCCCTTTTCAAAACCTGAGCAGCTTGGCCAGAATTTTTCAGCACGCACACGCACACACACACACACAGAGAGCTTCATTCCCTGTCTAAAATATGTCTCACACCGATGGCATCCTTGCCCTGGAATGAAATCCCCAGAGCATTCCCTGAATCTGCATTCAAAAAAACCCATTAGTGCTTCTGGCCACACTGCCACTTTGGGAGCTCATGAGTAAATAAATAAAACACAAGTATCCCTTGTCCCTTTTCCAGTTGCTCTTCATAGGGCCCAGCATTTTTCCTGCACATTCACAGCCCACTTTTCCCAAGAAACAGGGACTGAGGAGCACACCAGCCTGTCCAGGGCAGCAGGTGTGCTGACAAAACACATCTGCTCCCACCTTGCTGGACCAAATGACCCATTAAGGTACCCTGGGCAAGTCACCCTAAGCCTTGGCAACTTATCTCACTTTAAAGGTAAAACTTGGGGATCCACAGCAGGGACAAGGACAGTGGAGTGACTTGTGCAGACAAGCTCAGGAAGCTGAGAGCAAATTTCCACCCGTCCCTCTCTCCAATTAAGTGACCAAATCAAGGCAGTGTGAAGTGCTCAGGATGCCACTGCCTGGTGTGGTGACAGGGTGACAGCTGTACTGACTAGCAGGGTGCTGCCCCACCTGTCAGGCTTCAAGGAGATGCTTCTGTTTCTTCCTTCAGGGGAAAATCTAGCAACTCAGGAGTGGGGCAATACCTCATACAGCTGCTCCAAGCACAGCTCTACCCCAAGAAGGAAGCTTCACCAAGTTTCAAAGGCTACTGGGAAGTTTCACATGTGGTGTCACTAATTAGAAGCTTTCTTCTGAATCTGATTTTACTCTCAACCCAACAACAAAACTTTCAGGAAACTCATTGTAGGAATGGGAAAAAATTATCAAACAGTTAAAAAAATTAAGAAATGTAGAGAAGCAGAATAGAGACAGAGGGAGAGGAAGACAGTATTTTAGCATAGTTTCTAGAGGACAGATCGACCACAGGGAAACTGCCAGGCATGTTTAATTTTCCCTTTTTTTTTACATGTCTTTTCTTTCGTCTTGCCCATGTAGAGTATTTTTTGGTAATTTGTAACTTTAAATATATATTCTCTAATCATATATATTTTTGTAATTTGTTTCATATAAAGCTGTTTTGCATATTACAGCTGAAGTCCACCAAGATGCAAATGAATAGAAGCACTTTGGACACGCCCCAAATCCCCCAGGCTTCCTACTACAGAAATAAAGGAAACCAGCAGTATCAACAACCACAACAAAGTTACAACAGGATGTAGGATGACATTTCCTAAAAGTCAACAGTCGTCCTCAGGATCAGTGCTAGACTTTGTCCACTCCTCGTCTGTGACATGCTTCAGAGGAGAAGGTGAGAGCAAATGCATGTCCATGGGGCTGTTCATTATCAAACATCTGAAATGCTAATGTAAACACCTTGCATTTGTTCATGCTTTGCCTTTAAAGACTTTTGCCAGCCTTAATAATAATGCTACTACTCACAGAGCTTTTGTAAGGATTAATTTGCTATGGTCATTAGAGTCCACTGCTCTTTAGCACAGTCATGTAATAGCATACTTGCTGTACTCACCAAAACAAACAAAAAAAGAAAAAACAAAACAAGAAAGAGAAACCAGCTTCAGTACATAAGATCTGCTTACAAGAATCCAATGATTTTTTTCTGTACGTGTTCTGGTGTTGATATGTAGCCACATACTATAGAGTTGTAAATACCATATCTGCTCCAACCTTCATGTGCCCATCATCACAACATATGCCCATCTACCATTTCTTCTCTTTCAAGAGGGCACTTTCAGTGTAAGCTGATGTACCAAGCAGTACAGCTACTGGCAACCCTGTGAACACTTCTTTCCCCTGAGTATGGTTCACCCCACCCTCCCAGCCTCTTCCAGAGGTCTATGGAAAGACAGCAGCTTGCCTGTCACTTTGTTGGCTAATTATAACAGAGAATCCAAGCTTTGCCTTGACAAGTCCAGAAGGAAAGGCTAGCGTTGTTCAAATCCTCATGAGTTACTTGGTTCACAGCACTGGTGCATGAAGAAACAGGCTGGGGTTGGTCTCTAAATTAAAGTTCCCTGCCCTTCTCGCCATTACTGTCTCATCAACATGCCTCACTATGGTCCACATACTCCTCCTCACCCCTTTTTTCGCATAAAGACCATTTCTCCTACTTCAGGGATGAAAATTGATGGCTTTTACCTGAGGGTTAGTGCTTCGCTTCAGTGCCTGGTAGTAGTGCTCTTCTTTTCCAGCCTCTTTATATTTTCCCAGCCCTTCCCCAATCTCCTCAGCTGCCTCCCCACCTTCTGAGAAATAGAAGGCACAGAGAGACCATGGCCCAGCATCATCCCTGGCTCCTCTGGAAAGGAAGAAAAGCTCCTACTTCAGACAGTTCCTAAATTTAGCTGGGCTGAATCTCGGATTAGACCATCAAAGCAGGGAATAAAACCAAGGAGTCTCAAGTATTAGGCTGGAGTCTTAACACCATTAGCTACATCGTGCTGGAGATTCCTGCTATCCAGCAATCCGAGCATGCAACATTAAAAATGACAGTGATACAGACCTGCATTGAAAGCAAAGCAAGTAGAGATCTTTGAAACGGACTGTATTTAGCATACATCATCACTTCCACTCTATTTTTTAGTTTTCTATTTTTTTTTTTAAATTTTTTTAGGGAGAGGAATATTTGAATTAAGCCTGACGTTGTTAGTACAGTGCTAGAACAATAGATAGCTCTCCATATGCACATGCAGAGGGGTGCCACTCTCCCTCCCCCCATCACCTGGCACCTTTACAAGCTAACTTCATGCACCAGGCTGCCATGGCATGCTGCAGTGCAAATGGACCCTGTGTTTTGCTCCGTGACGGTGTTTAATTGAGTCTGTGAGCAGTTGGACAGGTAGGCAGCCCTCCGTGACTCACAGATGCTTGTGCTCAGGGAGCTGTGCCTAATGGAGGTAATTGCATAACTCTGGAAAGAGCAGAAGAGCCAAGGCACACCCCTGGATAAATGATGCCTGACACCCCTGGATAAATGATGCCTGATGGCATGCTTAATTACAGGTAACATGCCTGGCTGTATGATCTCAGAAACCAGAGATGGAAAAGACCTGCTACATAACCTAACCACTCTGTGGTGAAGTATGTCTCCCTTCCTGTTGGAAGAAGAGACCCTTTCACTGCTTTCTTTCACGGTCCACATTATTTACCACACTCCTGTTTCTTGCTGTCTCTTGTTTCTTTCTTTGTTTTCTGAGTCAGCCCATTTCCAGCAGTTAAGGGCTTCTTACAGACTCCACGTCCCACCTGCTTAGTGCTTTACTGAGCACACTGACTTGCAGCCATCCTTCATAACAGGGAGTGGAGGCGGCTGCAGAGAACCCTGACCTCCCCACAGGAGATTCCTGCTCCCCACAACAGGTTTGGGGTGCTCATCCACAAGACCATGGCCCAGGATAGGAGGCTTGACCTTGTCACCATGGACACTGAAATTCTTTCCCACCTCTCCCTGCCTGTTCTGCTCATGTCTACCCATCTAAGGCACTTTCCATTTGTTTGCTGATTTCTTTCTGCTCTGCTTGCTGTGTGACAGACATCCTGAAGGAAAAGAATAGGAAATATAAAAGGATTGTTTTCCTTCAATTTTTTTCTTTTTTCTTTTCACTGATGTTTACACATTTTGGTGGTGCTTGCTCTAGGCTCCTTAAATTTTTGCAGCATCACTGGTGCAGCAAGTCCCACTAAAACAGGACCCTGCATGCACAGTGCTAATCCCAAGTCACAGCCTTCTTCCCTGTTATTATCTGCTGAGCTCTGATGTGAGATGCGTCACCACAGGAAGTTCTTCCAAAATTTTCTGTCTGGTAAGTGAGGAAACATCTCATGCATACAACAGGGAGTTCAGATGTGCATTTCTCCACACCAGAGTCAACAGATTCTGCTATTTATTTATTTATTCTGTTTTTAACCCTGAGATGGCTTCTGTGCACTTTTGACCTGTTCTCAGTTTGGGCAGCGATTATCTTTTAACAAAATGGAAATACATATGGCATCAATGATGCATTTATTTAAGTATGAAATACCGGCAATTGCAGTGATTTATCTCCCCTTCTACGCACTCAGCACTGGAGATAAACAACAGTGAAAAGAAAGGAATGGGTCTGAAACTCAGAAAAGTGCCTCCTGTGTTCTGGTGACAGGTTCCTAAGCAAGCTGAGGCTGCCAGCCAGCTCAGGAGCAACACAGATTTTCAGACTTGTGGCCATAGTCTTTTAGTGGAGCTCTTCAGGCATTTGTCAGGAACGCAACGTTTCTACAAAGAGGTTAAAAAATGAAAACAACCCAATTTTTGTTGTCAAATGCAAAAAAACTCTAGATAAGAAAGTATTTGAGTGAAGCCTAAACTTTTTTACAGCGCTGCAGAAACGTCTTGGTGCTGTGATTTGGGACCAACTGATCTCTCTCTGACACAGTTCCTTGGAAGTGAGGCTGGAAGAGAATTGCCTGTGTCACCCCATCACATTTGCTCATTTCTTATTGTTGTCATGTTGTTGTTGGCACAAAATGTGCTGAGAGGTGCCCGGTTTCCTGACAAAGGGCTTGGTGTACCCGGGTGGAACACATCACTGGCTGCCAAGCTGGAGGCAGCAACACAGAGCAGGGTCTAGGGGGCTCGAGGGATGGTAAGAGGATGTTAACGCACTAAATGAGAGCCTGATTTTCCCAGAAGTCCTGATATCTAAAAGATAACACTTAAAGTTGTGAACCAAATGAAAACAACGTTTTCTCCCAAAAAATAGCTCAGGGGGGAAAAAAAGGCAGATGTAGGAAGGCCACATAAACCAGAGCAAGTCAGAGACATCCAAAGATCCAAAGTAAAGCTTTAAAGAAAGGAAAACTCACTGCATAATTTAGACCAATTGGTCTCATTGCATTATTCTTATTCTGCAGCCCAAAACAAGCTCCTGACTGCCTAATGAGAAATAGCTATTTTTCTTCCAAAATTCATCATCCTTTCTGAATTTAAAAGAAATTGAAATTTTAAAAGTTAAACAAAGGCATATTTGGATAAAAATTATCTGAGAATCTTCTACATCACTGTGACATGACCATTCCTTCCAAAGGACAAAAAGTGATACAGAAAAACCCCTGAATGATGCTTTAAAAAGTCAGTAAGAAGCAAACTTATGAGCATCTGCTCAGGGCTGACACCAAAGAAGCAGCAGCAGCAAAATAAAATATTTATTAAATGTGGTTCAAAAATTTATTTCAGAATTCAACAGGAAAAGGTTATTCATCCCTTATGCTCTTGAAATTTTTTCACCTAAAATGGCCAAAGTTTTTGCAGCTGAAGAAATAAGAAATATTTTTAATTTGAAGCGAATGAGAAGAGGGTTGCTGTCATTCTTGTACATTGTTTATGTTTCAGAGGAGAGCCACGCCACTCACACAACAGTGTGTTTTCTTCTCTTGATGAAAAGGAGATGGTAATTCCTCATGGCAGTCATGCACTTGCACTGCGTCACATGAGCCAAAGATCAGCTGGAGATCACCTTATCCAGGGAAACACAAATCTCAGGTACCCAGAGAAATTTCCATTAATGTTTGTGACATCTTTATGGACAAAATATTTATGCTTGGGTCAAATGCTTTAGCCTTTGGATGGATGAATAAATAAACAGCACTTCTGGATATGAGATGAGCATTCACTTTTTTCTATAAGAAAAAAAATCCACACAAATAACATATCTTTAAAAATAAGCAAACCCTAAACCAGCAACCTTTAAAATATATTTATCAAAGAAGGGTTTGTGTGAAAATACGTTTTCTAGAAAAACTCATCTCTGAGCAGCAGACCAGTTCCTTCTAAAATGTAGCTCAAACTCCATGAATCTGTGCTTGGAAGTACTGCTCTGATTTAAGACATCAGAAAACAAAGCGGCTTCCAGTGTTGGGAGGAGGAACTTCCTCAGTGGGAGCTTTGGCAAACTGATGCAAGATTTCTGCCATCCTCCTGTGTCCCCTGTTTGCTGGGAGGTGCAGATAGTAGCCTGTGCTTTTTTCTGATAAACACCTTAGAGCTTCGTTTCCCAATATCGAACTTCTGGGAATTGTGTTTACATTTAACAAAAACCCATTAATTTAGATATGAAAAGCTATTGCAGCTGCTCTTCGGCTATCCACTCTGCAGGGGTATCTAAAATTTCCATGTAAAACTTTTTTTATCCATGGAAGCCACGGAATTCCCATTATGAGTTATCCAATGCCAGAGCCAGTCTAAACGGAAACTGTAACTATCAAATGCAGTTGAAAAAAAGAAAAGATAAAAGGAAAAGGTTTTGTGCTGATGCTCTTTCCAGGATCCTCAAGAAAAGTGAATGAAATTCATAGTCCTTTGGCACTTGCAGCAGGTCTAACCTGAAACCATCATGCTTATTAGAGCCTTGCCAAGAATATTTTCAGGTTTTGACTGAGCAATTCACCTGAAACAAATGCTGAATTCTTCCAGACGTTGACTCCAATGCCTTACCGTTTCTACATGCTGTGAACACATACATTATACTCTGACCCAGGGCTGCTTCTTGACATATGGAAGTTCTTAACTTCCCAAGCTCTTAAGTAGATGAACATAGTTTACGCTTCTGCAAAATTCCTTTAAATGACACATTCTAACATTTTTGTGTTTCTGAACAAAAACCAAAACACACTGAACAAAAACTGGGTTATTAACTGTAGTCATTAAAATGTCAGGCATAATACACCTCAAAGGGGAAAAAGAAACAATCTGGAATTGCAACACCGACATTAATGTGTTTTGAACCTTTGTAAAGTCCAGCATTGCCCAAGAATAAATCTTCAATGAAATTACAAGAAGCTTCGCTTTTAGATACAACGTAATACATCAACTCCTTCCGGAAGAACAAAATCTGTGCTGCAAAATCGAGGTCAGTACAGACAGAAGTCGAATGGCTGCTTTCTGTCCATGGGGCCATACAGACACGGCAGGGAGGTGCCTGGCAACCATCCCATGCCCTGGGAAGGGGACAGCAGGGAAGTGAGGGCAGGCTCCCTGCTGCCTCCCTGCCCTCCCAAGAGGGAGAAAAACATTGGCACTCAGCTGGAGACTTTGCAGCCTTGCCACAGAATTTATACCCGGGAGCCATTTCTTGCCTCCCCAAAGAGAAAGTTTTTCACAGCATTTAACCTGGATTCTATTGGCTGAATTTAAAGTCATTATTTTATATCCTTTCTACAGACGCCAAGGAGGACAGACTAGCCCCTGTAACATTTATGCATTCTCTAAGACTGCAGCCTGGTCCTGTACCACTGCCCTTTTTAGGACAACAGTAGGTTTAGTTCATCCATCCTCCCTTTAATGATCGCAGGCCCCAGAAACATGATCTCTTCCACTGCTGCTCTCTGGACCAACTCCAGTTTCCCCAGACCCTCTGGAAATGCATCATCTGCTGTACTACAGCTGAGGCAGTATCCATGTGGGGCAGGACAGAAGGATTACTTCACATTTCTCACAGGCTATGTGCCTGCTTATAAAGGCAGTGGATGTTTGCCTTTTTTGTGGCAATGCAACTCTACTGACTCCCGGGCAGCTTGGACACCCTGCAGCCTCCAGAGTCCCCTCCCTGGGTGCACCACCGACACAGCCACCCCTCACCCCACATCTGAATGGTCCTGCCTCTACTGACTGCTGCCACAGGCAATCCTTTCCTCATCATGATCACACTGCACCAAAGAGTCTTGGGGTACCCCTGAAACTCTGTTTAACAGCACTTCATTAAATTATTATTTTTGTAAAAAGGCATCATTGTCAGCAGATGGCAGCTCAGCAGATGGCATGCAAATGGTTCAGAGCCCACGCCACCAAGGTGTCCATCTTGTCTGTCTGCTTTGTAGGGAGGGAGGAATGTTGGTCCAGAAATGGTTTTCTGGGTGAGCTGCTACGGAACAGAGAACAACCCTGGAATAGAGCTTTGCAGAGAGTGGCTCACCAGCTCACACCTCCCCTTCTCCCCTGATTCCAGGGGATAGACTGCACTCAGCATGCCTGCAGCAAAGTTACCCAAGCAGAAAGGCCATTTCTAGCGTCACCCCCTTTGCAAACAGTCTTTCCTCTGTAGCTGTCTCTGCGCATCTGGAATCAATCTAGGGCTGTGATGGAATACATGCCCTCCACACGGGGAGGTGGGAATTTTGCTTGGGGGTCCTTGCACACACAGACACACACAGACACACAGACACACAGACACACAGACACCTCAGCCGTGGGAGTCACCAGCTGGGGTCAGGCTCCCAGCTGACCCCAGGACCACGGTGCAGAGAGGGCAGCAGCACACCCCCCTCCACAGACTTGCCATCCTTCCTAGCCCTACAGGGATGATGCGATTTGGGGAGCAATAAGACTCCTTTCTCCAAGTGATGTTGCTCAAACAAACACCACACAGGATGGGACTTTCTGTTCTTATTTGCTACGTCCTTCCACAGTACATGGGAGATGCTCATGTGGTAAATCCAATTCAATCAGGTATTTATTTATCATACACTCCAGAAGGAGCCTAGCCTCTTGAATAAATATGTATTGGACTAAGTGGGGCTGGTTTTTCAAAGTGCCTCTATAACTTTTTTTTCCCTGTGATCTGTGCGAAAAGGCATGTTTATAAACAAATTGCTAGATCTATTTATACTATAGCTCAAGACATTTAGACAGTAGCGTCTCAGAGACTTTTGATGGAGGCAGTAAATGGGGCTGGAAGTTGATCTGACAGGAAATAAAAGCTAAAACTGTTTTTCTAAAAACCAGCAGATAACATTAACAAGCTGGAATGAATAAGAACATGGAATCCAGACCAAGGCGTTGGATGCAGCTCTCTGTGTGCTACAGAATCCTCTGTCAACTGAAAGAGATTCACATTTATAGAAGAAAAACAACAGCATATTTCAATCATACAAGAACAGAAGTGGAGCAGAGCTACCAAAATCCCCAGCGGGATCTCATGTTTAGCAAGAGAAAACTTCATGGTGAGCAATATACAAAATAATAAAATAAAAGCCAAGACTAATAAATTACTTGAATCCATAGACATATTTTTTGGATGACTGGTTGCGAAGGTCAGCATGATCTCCATAGTTTGTTCTAGAAGAAATCTTGATTAGATCCGTTCATACAGATCTTTATCACACATGTGAACTTCAAGTTTTACCATGACTCTAAAAGCAAAGAGCAGATGCAGGATGGAAATCATCCAAATTAAAGATGGAAACAAATACTCTTGCAGCAGTACAGTTTTTAATGCCTCTGGAGGGGTACAGCTACACTGAAATACAAAAAAAAAATACAAATGTAGCAATTTTTTGTCCTGGTAACATAAGCGTCAGATAAACAGTTCCTAACAAGTTCATGCAACCAAGACAATGGGGGGAGGGAAAGCCCACAGCACCTGGGTGACTAGTATTAGACATAATGAGAAGGAAAAAACAGCCATAAAACGTTAGCATGCTGCAGCTCCTGAGCTGCCTGTGTACACAACCCATTTAGAGCCCGAGCAGCTCTGGCCGAGCCTCTGGAGGAAGCAGTGCTCAGCAGACGGCTTTGCAACCAGCTCCAGGAAGTCATCAATCAGCCTGGGGAGAGCCATGCTGAGATTCTGCCCAGGTGAGAGGTTATCAGCAGAAATAATGCTCCTGCTGACAAAAATGGAACCAAAAATAGAAGCTTGAATACCTAATCAAATCACAACCTTGTTGTGATCAGCAGGGAAGCTCAACACCTCGTGCCAGCTGAATGTCCCTGCCCTCCTTCAGAAGGCCCTGTGGAGACGCAGCAGCGTTGGTGGCAGCATTTCAGCGTGTCCGGATGACACATCGGCAAGGAACAAGCGAGCTCTTACATGAGCTAGGCAGCTTTGACTGGAATTGGAGTGACTCACACCCAAGTCAGCAGCAAAGACAGCCCCATGGGGTCAGAGTGAGGATCTGCCCAGCACCCTGCTCCTGCCCCACGGGACGTGTCCAGGAATGAGCAGAGTGTAAAACACCCGCAGACAGATGCTCTCCTGCTTCCTTCTTCGCATCACCTGTGAATGAACCTTGGCCAAAGATTCCCATCCCCCCCGATAAAGAATCTGTGCAATTGAACTGACAATTCAAAGAAATGAAGGTGCTGTAAGTAATACTGCTCTCAGTGAAGGAGTGCACATCTGGATACAGATGAGCAAATAAAATAACAGATAGCTGAGGTGTGAAGTGAGAAGGTGTGAATCCCTTCAGTCCACCTCAAACCCTATGAGAGTTATAAAGCACACAGATAATGGGGCTCCAGGCTCCTGCTGTCTGAACTATCTGACAGCCAGGAATATTGGCAAGAAAAAAATGGCAAGAAAATTTTATTTTCTGGCATAATCACAGTGTCTGGATCAGGGTTTCAAAGTCAAATACAGTTTCATATGACAAGGTCAATATTTTCTCCGGCCATGAGTATCTCACTCATTGCTTTCACACATGTCAAGTCCAGGGATGGTCTGTGGGGATCATATCTAACTGGGAGCAACTACTAAGATATTGTGAGGTTCCTGTTTAGAAAGAGTCCTCTGATTCCCTCAAAATGGCTAGCGGCCACCTAACAAATCAGTGGTCACAAAAACAGCCCCTGTGGTGTTGAGGTAAGGGGAATATTTTTTTTCCTCTTGACACCATCAGCTGTTACATGCACAAACTGACATTTGGAGGCATAAAACTATACATGGAAATCTGTACTTCGGCAAATACATGAGAAAAAGGTGTGTATTTGCAACAACAAAAAAGAAGTCTACATCAAATTTCTATCAATTTAGAACAATTAAAAACAGAAAAACATGTCAACATTTACTATTGTCCAAACATTTTTAAAAGAGATATTTCTCATTCTCATTCATTTCATATCCTTCAGGAATGTTGCTATAATGTGGGATTTTATTTTCCATATATTCCTGCTATAGGTTTAGTTACTAAAGAAGGAGACTTCTATTAAGTTTTCATGTGGAAAAAATATGTAGCTCCTCTGATGATGAAGACTGCTTTCTACCTCCATAGTCTGAAAGATGAATAATGAAACTCTTCAAAGAACAATAGTAGCTTAAGTTAGCCCTTTTGCTGGTCCTAGCAAACCATAAAAGATATCTAGCAGTGCCTTTTATACTTTTGCTATCCCTTAAGGGGTAAGTATATTCTAGCAGTGATGGGTAAGAACACTAGACAAGCAAATCTCTTGGAAATCTGTCTTCAGAGGATGAGTACAGGTGCTGCACACCTGGTGGTGCACCTAGTGGTAAATATTTGAAAGTGCTCAGGAAAATAAAGGAAGCAGAGATCTTAAACAGGAAGGGAAGGTATAAAAGGGGTCAGCAAGGGGTTAGCAAGGAATCCTGCTAGCCATGTAAAAATGAAAACACCACCAAAAAATCCACGCTAGGAAACAGAAATTCATCAAACTTGTTCCACTGAAAGCAAATTAGAAGTCCATGCTGTCCTAGGATGCAGGAGGCTCTGTGGCTTCAAGTCACAGTATCTCATTAGATAAGTTTTTCTAATTTTTACCTCTGCTTTGGTGTTCTCACGACTTCTCCTACTTGTACTATGATGTATGATATCATCTGCAAGGTCACTGACCAGCCATTATGGACCAATTTCCTTACAAGCTGACTTCAGATCAGTTGCAGATGACTAGTTTTTTTGTGCCAATAATGTTGAGCATTTGAAATTGTTTTATCATGCAGACAATTGCTTTGTTTCTGTGGAAGGAAAAATTTCATCTACTCCATTTCATCAGAAATCAGGAATGCATTAGAATATTTTTGTGATATAAACAGTGTAAATTTATATATCTATGAATATCTCAATATGCTATAGCATTTCTAGGCCATTTATGGAGCTTGAAAATTTTGCAAAAATATTAATGTTAGCTGTAATATATGATCCCAGAGAGAAACCATAAAATCACCTCTCTCTTGTAATAATAGTTTGATTAAATATCGCCTTTTTTTCCAGCGCTGATCAGCTGTCTTCAATGCTAAGAGGTCACCCAGCTGATTCTTACAGCACCACCACAGCAAGGCTGGAAGATGCTCTGTTTTCTCTTTTTAGATCTGAGCTGCAGGTTGCATGTTTTGTACAGGAAGCGTCTTCCCAGAAAAATACTTGACAACTATACGTTTTCTTTACAATGTCTTTTAGTGCTTGGGATTGTTTGTCTCCTTATCTGTTGCTTATTTTCACTTTGTAGAGTTTCACTGAATGCCACTCTCTTTAGTGTTTTCAGTAGGGAATATTATACTTTGATTGCTCAACATAATTTTTTTTCAGATTTACTGTATTTGAGACTAGATTTTAACAGCAGTACTAGAATGGTTTCCATCACAGGCAGACTATTTAACTGTACAGCATAGAAACCTCACTTTTTTTTTTTTTTTTTTTTTTTTTTTTTTTTTTTTTGACTAGGAAAAAAGGATATTTCTACTCTAAGTACATGGCACAGATTTGCCTTTATCCAGAACAGAATTTCTTAAAATGACTCATCCATGAAAACAGATAGGTTTAAATTACAGAAAAAATGCTCTGCAAACTAATCAGTGTTGCAAAAGCAGAAACAGCTCAGGAGACCTGGAGAGACTCCAGTTCCACAGCATTCATCCATTCCCCCAGTCCCCAGCCGTTCAGTCTTCCTGTCATCCTCCCTCCTTTTGGGAAATTGTTACATTTTGGTTAATGTAAGACTAAAAATCTGTCCAGAAATGGATGTGTTAATAGAGAGTAAGAAACAAGCCATTTTTTAATGATTTCCAGTAGGAGAGTCACATTGTAGAGGCTGTACTGAATTTTGTCTTGTAGTCCTTATGATGAATTTTGTTACATACATAAATTTGGGACAGCACATTTAAGTAACAGATAACCACAGAGCATATAATCCATGCATTCCCTTGCCTGTTCATGAAAAGAATTGACTACACAGCACAGTGTTTCTGTCTGTGGTTTGATGAGCTGAATCTAAACCCAACCATTTTCTGTTCCATCTGGAGCCATAAAACTCAGAGCCTGTCCTGGAAGTACAGGCACTTTAGATGCAGAAGGAAACTCTCTCAGCGATTGTGGAAGAGCCTGGATTACTCTGCTGCACATAAGGTTTAGGCTGTTCATTTTTTGAAACCTTTCCTGCCATGAGACACTGTGAGATGGACTTACCTATTTCAAGCACAAATTTCTTACTGCCTCCTGTTTTCAGAAGTCTGCTCAGGGACAGGAGATGAAGCAGAGCTAAATTCCTGCCCCTTGCCTCCTCACCAGGCAATGCAGCCAGCCAGGGCCACAGGAGATAACTCATCTCAGCCACCACCCAGGCCCAATTACAATATTTCAGCCTGCATATAGTTATTTGGAGAAATGGTTTTCATAAAAGAGGGTAGTCCCGTGACTTCAGAAATATTTGCAGGACAAGCTCTGTGATGTGTGTACTTCTCTGTAGAACAGTGAACCCTGAATCACATTTATCATGAGTCAACATCAATGCACACTGCTGATGGCCTGAAGATTGTGCCAGAGGGAGCTCTACACTGTGCATGTCCTGATCTGCTTTTCCCTGAGAAGTTTCTTCTGGCCACCATTTAATCACAGAATCATAGAATCATAGCATGGTTTGGGTTGAAAGGGACCTTAAAGATCATCTAGTTCCAAACCCCCTCCGGTGGGGAGGGACCTTTCACTAGACCAAGACACTTAGAGGCTTAACCTGGTCTTGAAGACTTCCATGGATGGGGAGTCCACAACCTCTCTGGACCAGTTCCAGTGTCTCACACCCTCACAGTAAGGAATTTATTTATAATATCTAATCTAAACCTACCCTCCTTCAGCTTAGGGTCATTCCCCTTGTTATATCACGATATGCCTTTGTGAAAAGCTCTTCTACAGCCTTGTTGCAATCCCCCTCAAGTACTGGAAGGTGCCATAAAGTCTCACTGGAGCCTGCTCTTCTCCAGGCTGAACAGCCCTGATTCTCTCAGCCTGTTACAAAGGATTGCTCCACTGCAGGTAAGCATGGAGAGGCACACAACAACACTTCCAAAGTTCAGCTTTTACAGATGTGTGTCTGCATATCTTTCAGACACCTTCATAGGTGTCTAGCATTTCAAAATGCTGAAAGCATCTGGTCTTGGCATTCATTTTTTTGGTGGGAATTTTGTAGAAGGTTGTAAATACCTGTATATGAAATATATAGGTAGGTTTGAATGGAGATTTTTAACATCTTCAGGATTACCCTGATGAATATTTTTCAAATATTTTAATGAATCAAGTAGACATTAAAAAAAAAAATTGCCCGTCTTGCTTTATTAAGCTCATAAAACTCTCACCAAAACTGCAATATTTTATTTCAACAGAATTAGACACACAGGAAGAAAATCTGTAAACATTTTTATGTCAAATGAAGTGCTTTAACTGTCAGACATCAGTATTTGCATTTTTGTTCTCCTAACAAAGTTTCTTAACACCTGCACAAATTCACAATATTTCTCCATGCCTCTGAATTAATTGTTTACATCTACCACCTCTTCTTCCTCTCTCCTTTTCTACTTCCCTCTATCTGTCCCCAAAAAGGTTTGACCAAAAAATTGCACCCAGCTCAATTACATTCAGCTTTTTCAGGCATTTGGCTGCCTATGTGGAAAGGCTGAAGACGGGCCCCCAACTTTGAAATCAGACAGCCTGTGCACCAATACTTGCAGTTTCCAGTGGGAACATCTTACTTCTGTTCTTCTTTCCCATTATTCCTTTTCCTTTTCTCTTTCCATGCTCTCACGCTTATGGTTGAGGGAGGCATAAACAGAGTCTCACCATGCCCCAAAATACATAGCAGCACTTTCGGAAGTTTGACAAACTGCAATATATGTTTAGATTTCCTGACTCAGAGACAATGCAGAGAAGAGGGTTCTGGCAAGCTTCCTGGAGATGGGATGCAATTGCTCTGCTCAATATACAGTACGGGTCACAGGCACTTTGAACATTTACAGAGCACCAGTTCAAGAGGAACAAATCATTTTTTAATCTTTGGGTTGTAATTAAATGCAACTTAGTAGATTTTCTGCATATGAGAAAGCTGACTGGAAAGAAATCAGATTGCTGGGAGTTAAAAAGAAATTATACATGACACTACACAGAATGTAAGTATGGCACAGTTCCTTTCAAAGTGCCTCTCAAATTTTGTCATCTCTTCCTCTCTGACTTCTTTAGGAAATATGCACCCCTTCATCACTTCCTTATCTGCATGACTACTCATTTCCTGTACACATGGCATTTAGGACAATTCACAAAATTTCACCAGATCCATGGAGCCTGGGGAAAACAGATTGGAATTTCCAGGTGATATTTGTGCACATCATTATAAAAATGATCTGATCTAACTTCACAGCCATACAAATAACCTGGTTTGTATTTCCAATCTTGGTAGCAGATACCTAAATGTATTTGAACCTTTTCTGGCTTGGTCGGCCCTCAGCTTCCCTTCTCTACAGTGTGCTCTCTTTTGAGCATCCATGCCTTCCCCACCCACAACTTTTTCCGAACTCCTTCTCCTCCATTGCTGAACTGCCTTTTCTTCCCCTTCAGTGCCCACAAATCTCCTGACAGGCAGATCCCATCATCCCCAGATCTCCTCTGGGTCAGCTCCTTGCATTCCTCCACATTGCTGTTCCTAAGGCAAGTGAGACAGAAGAAGGTGGAAATTATTCTAAGAAATTCCAAATTCTTCCCATATTTTTAAATTAGATTTTTCACTTCAAAATTTAGATAATTTTTTCCTGAAGTGAACTTATGCTTGTCAATAACATCATTATTTATAATGTACCTTTACTCCAGTGATCAGTTTTGGTCTTCATCAATTTGCATTTTTATTAGTGTGATTCAACAGACCCAGATTTTTGAAAACCAGGAAGCTAATGTTTTCTGAAAAGCTGAACAAGTAGCACAAGAGGTCAAGCACACTGAAACTGATTCCTCATATTCAAAGAAGCTCTCATGCAAACTTTAAATGAAGCTGAGAAAACACTTCATAAAGATATTTTTGTCTCACAGCACTTATCAATAGTTTGTCTAGAAAACTCAGTGCACAAAACGCACTCCTGCCCCTAAGGCGCTCAGCTCCCCCTTGCTCTGCAGGGAGATTGCTTAAACTGTAGAGCACATGATTGGAGTATTAGTATAATAATCATAATCATATAAAAATATTCTGACTAATCATTTTCTTTTTTGGCTCACAGTCAAAAAAAAAACCCAACCATAAACTGCTTCGAGAACACTGAGGGTGTTTTTCCCTTCCATATGCAATCACATATATTTTTCCTAACAGAAACTACAAAAGCATTGGTAATGGATAAAATCTTAAGAAAAAACAAACCTTTTTCAGACACAACTCAGTTAAAGAAAAGACAGCCTCAAAACAAAGCTCCACCATACTGCAGTGGCACTGAAATTTTTATTATTTGGAGGCAATCTTTCTCTGTATAAGAAACCTTCAAGGGAATAATAAGGCAATTCAAATGTACGCAAGAAGAAAAACAGGACATACAGAACTTGAGACAGCTTTCTGTGTTGTTCAGAAATGATCTGTTCAAGTAGGCATGTTTTAACTCACAGGCACTTAAAAGTGATCTTGCTGCATTCTGCCAGATCATGTTATCTGTACAAATATAGGTAGACAAACATTATAATTAATAAAGTCACAGCATTGGTTACAATCATGAAGGATGTCAAAAAAAAATTCACAGAGAAAAAAACTCAAGCTCTTCCTAAATGAACAACAAAAAGAATGAGAAGACATTTAAGGAATAGGTTTTAGGAAGCAGAAAATACATCTGAGAGAGGCAAGGTTATCTGGGATTTATAAATTTTTCCAAATATTTATGCCAGGTGCTAAAAAGCAGCATTGCCCTTGCTTAAAACTATTTGGACAAGCAGGCTTACAGCTTCCCTCTCTGTGTAAACAGTATAGCGGCGTTCTAAACAGATTAATAGCAGTATCAGTTCAAGTCAAATATTTGTGTAAGCTAGATGAGTGGAAAAGGTAGTCTAAGGGGAATATTTTAACCACAAATTCTAAAAGGTACAGAAGTATCCTGCCTGCATGCAAACAGCCCACCTTGACCAAATCATTCTGTTTAAAATGAAAAGGTTTCATGACCTAATCCATTATTTCCAGCAGCCTAAGAAAGATTTTCTCTCCCTTTCAGCGCTGTCAGAGATATTTACGTTTGTGCTAACAATCATAGCAGAGAGGTACCAGTACGAAAGCCTTCAAAAACAGAATTCAATGACCAAGCACTAGACTGAGAAGGGATCACCTATTCTCTCTGATCGTAATGTTGTTTAATGCTACAATTATGAATTAATGACTAATGCTCAAATTGTCACATCTGCACCCAGACCGAAGGGAAAGCAGTGGAGGAGAGGTGGGGACCACACTGCCATGCCTTGTCACAGCACAGCAGAGCCCCTGGACCTCAGGGCAGACTGCCCGGACACAAGCTGCTCCCACGTGAAGTTATTGCTGCAGTTTTTTTTAGCAGTAAGGGTCTACTGTCAGTCTGTAACAGAGGTGAGTATGGAACAGCTCCCATAGCCCATAAAACCTATTGGATAAACACAGATTTTATGGTGGTGTTCTAGGTCAGACAAAATTCACAGACACTAAACCTGGTCAAATTTATCAAGACTGAAAAAGCTGAGGTGTTTGTCTCTCTCTCATATGATGGGTTTGAAGAAAAAGTTAGACATCCCCTTGCATATGAATCAACATCGCTTGTTCATTTCTGTCTTAATGTTTTTAATTTTTGAATTCAAATAAGAATTCATGTCAAACAATGAACAGCTATGGAGTTAGAGCAGCACATCACAGAGGCTGAACTATTTTATAGCTTAAATCTGATGGGTAGTATTTCACCAGTGTTTTCAACATCTGCAGTTTTTGCTTGTATTGTGGAAAACAGAAGTAAAGGTCTTGCAGGAGAGGCACCAGAGAGAAGCAGCCAAGATATTTCAGTGGCACAGCTGTACTGCCTCAAGAGCTGGGGGGAAATCTCTCTTTGAGAGCAAGCGGAGTGAGGAAGCCTCACAGAGCTACAAGCATTCACCGCTGGTTTGATAAACTGGGCATTTGTCTTCTCCCGCACACAAAGCCAAACAGCAATGGTTAATTGATCTGAGCACAGAGAGCCTGGTGGGAGCAGTCAATGTCGGGGGAAATCCCCTTCCTCTAAAGCCCAGGTTCTAAACACCAGCACCTATGGGCTCTGGGGAGGCTACAGATCCAGCAAAGCTACCACCTCCTGGACTTGCCCATTTCTGCACGGCAGTGGGTGGCAGTACAGCCCTAAATCTGTTTTTTTCAGAACCTCAACCACAGTTTGAGAGACCTGAAGGGGAAGAGGCAGTTCTGGGTGCATCAGCAGCAAGAAAGGAGTACACTTGGAGGCAAACAGCTCCAGCGAAAGTAAGCAGGGAGCCTGTTAAGCCAGTGGCTACTGACTTTTTCTGCTCAGCACAGTACGGGGCATTTGTGTGGCCCAAGTACTATGTGGGAGGTGATGCACCTGGTGTGCAGCTCCACTAGGTCATCATCTCCTCTCCAGCCTCCATGTGTGGTCTGAATTTGTCTCTGTGTTAAACTGGATATTCAAATCCTGACAGCAGAGACCTATTAATAAAGGGGAGAAAAGGAAACGAAATCCTCTATGTACGAGAGCTGCAAACAAACAAACAAAACCTTCTGCAAATGAGTAGCAGTTTGTCAGGGCAGAGCAGTTTTCTGCCCCGTTGTTTTAGCTTCATGCAGAGGTGTACAAGCAGGTGATAAAGGCTTTGGAGAGAGAAGCTACCTTACTGAGGATGCAGGAACACCTTCACTTGCTGTGACTGCCCTGGGAGGAGAGAGGAGGGAGATGGTACTGCTTCAGCAGCCAGAGAGATGAGGGGGAAGGAGGAGACAAGTCCTGGTGTGGGTGCAGGAACATCAGGGGCTCCCAAAGGAGGAGGCTGTGAGCTTCAATCTGCCACAGCCAGGACTCCCTAGTCTGAGCTCAAGAGTTTCTGAGCCAAGGGCGGCCAGCACACCACTTCCCAAATGGTGGCAATATCCTTATCAAGAACCACAGGTTTTTGCAGAGAAAACTCAGCTATATGGTGGCCATAACTTTTACTCCCTTGCCTCACACCCTGTCTTCATTTGCAGGGACAAGGGAATCAGCCCACACATAAGTCTCGCATGAGGTCCCTGAGGTGCCCTCTCTGGTTTGGAAAAACCTTCAGGATCAGCGGCTCACACTGCTGAACTCCTTTTGGCTTCTTTTTGCAGCACAGGCTCCAGTGAAGAAGCGTTGTGTAGGACCTGGTTTTCCAGCTGGTTTTCAGCATTCCCAGCTGAGCTTTCTTGCAGGAAATGTGCACCTTGGAGCACAGCCATCTGCATCGGCTGTAATCCCGGAGGCCTTCCCGTCTCACTGGGGCTGGGGATAGGAGCAGTGGAGCCTGGCACAGGAATTGTTCCATCCTGTCCCAGCCTCAGAAACGCAGAAAGTTAAAAAGAAAACACAAAACAACCCAAAATACATGACCACAATCCACTGTTGCTCAGCAATGGCACTGGTCTGATTGCTGCTGTTCACATGAAGTTTAGAAAGTCTTTGTTCAGCCTGAAAAATGTCCTCCCATCTGAGCCTCAGCCTGCAAGAAATGCTCGCAGTGAGAAAACCCACAAATGTCAAATATTAACTTTTGCATGATTACAGACAGGGGCTATAAATCCTGGGCTCATATCTGAGAGATAAATGGGTTTGGATTAAATAGTTCATCTTCAGAGGCTTGAGTGCTGAATTTCAGCTATTTTGTTCAAGTACAGAGGTGGTGCTCTAAGCAGCTATGCATGCTTCCTGGAAATGTCATTGCCAAAGAAAAATTGCTGAGGACAAGTGGGACTAGACTAGAGTTTATTCTAGAAGATCAGGAAATGGAAATGGTGTTTTCACTTAGATTTAGATGTCTGGTTTTCAGAGGAGTCTCCTCAACAAGCAATGCTTTGACTGAGTTAGATTTATAAAATGAGTGGATTGCTCTTTCAGAGGATGATGATTCCTGGTAGTCACAGCCCTGGCTCTCGTGCCACAAATATTGGCTTTCAAATGTTTGTAGTCATAATCAGTCTTCCAGGCACGTTTCTCCAGAATGTTGGGTTGCTTACAGAATACAGGCCAGGATCTTTGTCTTGGATGATGATACCTCTTCTACTTTCAGGAGTTACTGGACTGGCAATTCAGTAAGAGTCATCTAACTGGTCAGACAAACTGAATCATGCAAACGGGTCTCACTCATCAGAGGAAATTTCAAATTCTTGCTCACACAGGAACACAGGAAAGACTCCCACATTTTTAAATGATTAATCAAAGACAGAGCCATTTGTGAAAGAGGTTGAAAGTATGGCACTGTCCTTACACTGGTGTCTGAAGTGCTACAGACAACACATACTTCTACTTTATACCAATGGATTCATTCAAATCTACCAAACATGCTATGACCTAGTCTAACTTACTGACAAAGAGATTTAACTTGCAGAGTGTTGAGAGAAAACAATTTTCCATCTCAACTGAAAATAAAAACAATAGCTCAATTGCATACAGGAAGTATGAAACGCTCTTCAAAACAGGAAGGAGAGGATGCTTTCTGGATGAACAGCTCATCTAGATGCATGTTCTTTTCCAATCCAAGTGGATTTCATTCCAGATGAGCATCTTTTTTGTACTACTGCTTGTGTAGGTGGGATACATTACATGTTTGTCTTTCATTAGTAGACTTTAGTTTATTCAATTAATAAATATTTAAAATAAAAACTTTCACAGAAGTCTGGTCTTTTAGATGTAGCTCTTGAATATAAAGCACTGCATAGAAAAATAAAGTAACTTGAAATGTAGTTTATATTCTGGTAACTTTTTTTTAGCATCTTGATGTTGTACAGTAATATTATACCATAAGAGGGGAAAAAATACATGTTTGTGGGGTGCGGGGGAGTCTAAAACAAGGATTTTGAGACCAAAACAATTTTTAGAAAAGTTACAGGAAACCCAGTTAAATGGATGCCAAAAATTTTCCAACAAGCCAAGCCAAATTCAGTGTAATCTAAGGAACATCAGAGGAACACTCAGAGCCTTGCTATGATTATCTGTGTCTGTGCCTCAACACAGTCCAATTTTCAGTTCAGTGTGACTTAGCACGGTGCTCATAAACCTAACCTTCCACTTTAGTCACATTAAAACTGAATTAAGCATCCCACTGGAGCGCCATACCACATGCTCAAGTACCACAAAAGGTATTGATTAAAGGGGAAGTGCAATTATTCCAAACTCAGAAATACCTGACGCGCTCTTGTCCTCCAGCAAATTGTGTACTACAATTGAGCTGGCAATGGCTTTCATCCAGCTAACAATGTAATGATTTCTTATACTCTACAGAGATGGAATTATCTTATTCCCTGCCTCCCTTCCCTCCTTCTCACAATTTAATGGCAATTAATATGCAAACACACTGAAGAGCTTTATTCTTAAATGCACTGGCTTGTAATTTAATACATGGAACCTCCAGAGCTAGTCCATTGCCACATCAGCAGAGCCACATCACTCTGTGTGGATGCAATCTTTCCCACAGCATCCTCTGAATTCAGAGACTGGCAGAAGCCAGACCTTGCTGAGCTCTCGTCATGAATCAGTTACACTTAGGAGTCTCGCACACCTCCATCAGGACAGAAATAAACTGCACTTAAAATAGCGTTTTTCTTTTCTCCATCCTCCCCCTGCTTTCTCATCTTTTAGATAGATGTATTCTTTGGCTTATTCCTACTCACAGGAGGAAAACAGAGGACGCATTAAGCTGGTAGTTCAATGTACAAAGATGAAAGAGTAAAAATCGAGCCAAAGAATCATAAAACTTTCACGGCTAACTGATGGAACCTTCTGGATGCTGACTGAGCATATATATTTGTGTGCCTTTACGGATTATTCTGCAGATGAGGAAGGACCATTTGTATTTTTTTTTTTTTTACCACCTCAGCCATTCCAATCAAAAGAGCAATCCTTGATGGTTCGTGCTTGTACCCCCCAGCCCTGCAGTGTGGGGTGCCAGAGGACCCCTCTTGCCGGGGATGGTCACCAAGAACACGGACTTTGAGGCTAGGCACCCCTACTCTAAGATGTCAAAGCAAAAATCAAGTGGACCTGTGGCTGTGCAGAGGTCAATGCAATGAGCAGAGAGCTGTGGTGATCTTCCCTCAGCAATCCAAACTGCTGGAGGCCAAATGAGAGAGTCTGGGACACTCACAGCCAAACAGGTCTGGAAGAAAAATTCTTCTTTGGACAGAATGTCTGTTGTCCAGCCCAGAAATTGCAGATGTGGATCTCAACAGCCTATCCAGCAACTGATGGTGGGGAATACAAATTTGCAGATGAAAGGAGGTGCCTTGAGGAGCTGCCTGACTATCCAGAAGCAGCAAGGCGCCTGCAGGGGCCCTGTGCACCTCGTGGGGTGCCTTGCCAATATCATCACTGCAGAACCTGAAAAACTCGTAAAATATCTGTGTTAGACTAATAGGCAACCCCCACTCAGACTAAGGGGACACTCATTCATGGTATAGAAAGAGCAAGCAATACAAACACTCGATGTTCATTTGCATGTCATGAACATCAGTTCTTCCATGGCACCAGGTAAAACTGTCACAGTGCTGTTCTTTCAATCTCTAGTTTTTCACTCATCAGACAGTGATGAGCTGTGATCACCTGCCATCCTAACCAAGGACAAGCCTCACACACCCAATCACAAGCATTTAGGGTCTTTGAAACAGATGGTGAAAGAAATACCCTCTATAAATCAGAAAATTCTGCTAACAGCTTACAGGCAAAAAGAAAGTTCCCTTTCTCTCAACAAAATGTATATCTCAACAGCTCAGAAAAGCTGTACTTTTTACACGCAGAGACTTCTGTGGTGCTGGTTATTTTCCAATTGATTCCCTGGTATTAAATCAGTGCTTTGGCTGGAGGATTTCCTTGGCCAGAACAGCAGCTGAATTTGAATTTCAAATCTCGCAGTCTACATAGTGCAGACTTCCCTTTCAGGAAGCACTTTAGTCTTCTAAATTTCAAAATCCAGATCTTAGCAGACTTGGCAAAACAACGGGATCCGAAATTGCGCATGCAAAATATTGAAAGTATGAGCGGATGCCAACAATCCCATCCTGTGCAGGCAGGTCAGCTATGTTTGGAAAAAAACCTCTCCTATGAAGGACTTCTGATCCAGAAATGTATTATAACTGTTACAGCTCTTGTTTCTATTGTACAGTCAATGCAATTAAGAGCTGAAATTAAACTGACTTCCAATCTGGTACAGGGAAACAGTGGTGGAGAAGAGAGCATCAAATCTAAGTAATTTTTCTGGTTTTCTTTGTTTGGGTATCCACAGCTGGGCAGCAGGCAGTGTCAAAGCAGTGGGACAGTGACTAGAAGAGTCTGGCTTGCCCAGGGACTTCCTCACTGCAAAAGGCACCAACTACTTGCCATCCCACTGACAGCAGCTGAGCAGCAGGCTGTCCCAGAGCCTTTGATCTGGGCCAAAATACAGCCAGTTCCCTTCTCTGCAAGACTGTCACCTCCTACAGAGAAGGATAGAATCTCCTGAACTCGTGGCTCAGCATGATACACAAACCACCCCAGATTTTGGAGCCCTAGATGTATGGCTTAGTGTAAAATATCTCAAGAGATGCAGCTGAACAATTTCAGGAAAATGGATTTTAGCTGCTACTTTTTTTCTCATGTCCTGAGTGCTTATCTTGATGCACTGTTGCAGTTCCCTCAGCACACAATGAATCAGGAAGAGTAAATACACATGGACCTGAGGCAGTAGCCCGCTGATAAGTCTGTTCTACTGCTCACTGGTGCAATCCAATGCTGTGTCTGATGAAATCAAACCAACCATTTTCCACAACACACAGTCTGCCCTAACTGTATTTTTTTATTTTCTACAGTGACAACGAAGTATTTCTGTAAAAACATATGTGCACTCATGTACGTACATATATAAACATATACATGCACATAAATTCCAGTACTGTACTTAACCATGAGTGGAAACAAGTCAACTTGACAATTAGCCAATACAAAGAGAGCTAAAAGACATATTAGCTCATATACCTATCCCTACTTCCCTGCCAAAATGTGGTTTAGCCATCACTTTTTCCTATTAAAAAAAAGAAGTGTAAAAGTTTCCTCTGTTCCTGTGTTAAAACATGTAGAAATAGGAAAAGTTACTAACACAATGACTCTCTGGACAAAACTTTATAACTTCTATACCCAAATGGTAATATTTTGGTATTAGCGTGGTTGAGAGGACTCAGAAATCAGTAGAGCCAGGATTCCTCCCACAAGCAATTCAAATGTACAAAGTAAATAAAATATAGAAAAAGACTGTAACATGTTTGATCTCATGCAGTCATTAACTCCAAGTACAGCTTCCTTTAGCACAATACCTCTAAAGAGTTGTGTAGTTCCTCATTCTTAGAAATCTCAGGAGAGAAGGCTCTCAATCTGATAAAGGTTTAAGTCATGCTGCAGTGAAGCTGCAGAAGGGTTTAAGTGACTTGGTGAAACTTAGGAGAGTCAGCACCAGAGCTGAGCAGCACAGCCTGAGCCTGTTGTAAGCCCTTCTCAGTCACTGTGCAGCCTTGACCCTTTAAAAACCCAAAACACTGCTCAGGTTAGGAGCCTACTGTTTGCAGCATGAATTCCCTGGAAAAAAAAATAGGTAAACCAAAAAGTAAGGAATAAAAAAGAAGCCTAGGTCAGAAAGCAGTATCATACCTTTAAGTGCTTTGACAGTTCTAAGTGTTTTCTTTCTGCTCAGGAGGTTTGTTGGCAGCCTCAGCCGACCTGCAGCCTGCTATGTCTTTAATCATTGGCTTCTGGCCGTGGTTCATCTGGGAGCTGCTTCTGCGTTCCTGTTAATTTTAGCCTTCCCCATTAGCGTTAGGGGAGATGTGATGTCTGGCATGGAGGTAGAGGGGGCACTGGCCTTCAGGCTAGGGGATAGGGCTGAAATCTTACTGTAACTTTGACAGCTTCAGTTTGTGCAGAGAGCTGTGCAGTCTTTTCACCAGCACACAGGAGCCAGGCGACACGAGGCCAAGGACCAGTGCTCTGCTTCCCACTGCCGAGGGGTCAAGGGCTCGCTTGTTGCTCACTTCCCCCTCCTCGATAGTATTTAAAGATGAGAGCAAAGGGAAGAGCTTTGCTGCACTTTTTTGGGTTGCCTGCTTCCTGTGGCCTGAGGAGTGTAGTGTCCATGGGCATATGTTCCTTACAAACATCCCCAAACAGGTCACACAGCCCGAAGAACTGCCAGCAATTCTCTTCTTGCCCCAGGCAGAAATCTGGACAGACTCTGGCCATCAGCCAAGGGAGGAAAAGTCAGAAGGACTTAAACTTTTGAAATCCTGCATAAATGGCAAAAGCAGCAGACGGTGTAAAGGAAAATGTTCTGGATGTCTCTGTGGTTACTTTAAGAAGACACTGATATCTTCAGAGGTTTTTTTTTCCCCTCTAGATATCACAATTCAAGAGATATGCCCACATTTATGGGCAGAAAATATATGAACTGTTTCCCAGGACCATCACAGTAGGAGCAGGATCTGTCTGGCGCACTAATTACAGGGAACGGTAAGGATGAACAAAGTGCACTCCAAAACTCCTTGCAGATGCATTAAAGATGACATCTCTGCTCAGAGGCTCTCCCAGAGCATCCCGTCAGACTCTACTAGTCATGTCACTTCATATTATTTGATGTGATGCCATACATGGCTGATAAAACCAGACAGACATACACAACAATAATGTAATCGTGCCTCCAGAAAATGGCAAAATTAGTCCCCTGTGACATTGTGACCAAGTAAATTAAAGCCAGAGTGGAAAAAATATGTTTCACATGTATTTTTCTGTGACTTAGTTTGAAATTATTAATTTAGTTTTACTCTCCAAAACTTCTTGCAAGCAGCTGGCCCTATGAAATAGGGACAGTCCTACAGAGGGAATATAAACTGCCCTTTTGTTTGTGTATACGAAGAGCAGCCACAAAATACATCCTGTTGACAAAAAGATATAAAAACCACTGGAGAGAAGGAGTAAGTTAGGTATGCTGCAACACAGCATTCGTTATTTCATCACGTCTTTCTGGGAAAATGATGGTGCTTGTCCTCACAACAAATTAGAAGGCACCTTCCTTTCAATTTAACAATGTGTTCCTAGCCCAGGCCTCTAGCCTCCAGGATTTTAGGTCCTGAGCTGTGAGTCAGCAGAGCTACTGCATTGCTAAACTGATTCAAGCCTCACTCACAAGCCTTTATCAAAACGACTGCAGAGCCATTGCCTCCCTCCTGGGCTATTACGGCACCTTCAAGGAGCTGAAGCTTTCCATCTATCCTTGTTTGCTTCATCAAAATCTCCCTTTTGTTCAAGCTGCCATACTGATGAAAGGTCCATTTCACATGAAATTGTGGAGTCTAACAGCACTCCATGGCCCTGGTATGCTGGCAAGGGAAACACTGACCTAGCTTCTCTCACCCACTGTATTTTCTTTGTTATCTATGATTAATACATAGGTTGAAACAACGATAAAGTATAAATACTTTTGGCACTGAATGGAACTATTATTGATGTTAAATCATCCTATAAAAGCACTTATGGAAGATTTCACAGATACTGGATAGCATATAAATGCTTTCTGCTGTCAAGCACTGTTTTGGGAAATATAAACACCTTAACTTCTTTATGTACATAGGACACAGACTGCATGATTAGCCTGACCTGTCTTTAGCACTTCTCAATGCTTTCCCAATTCTATTACAGTTGTCCATATTCCCCTTTAAGACAGTAACAACAAACATCAGAAGCAGGCCTGAGGGAAACCAAGCCTAAATTCTTCTTCAAACACATTTTTAATAGTTTGGGCACAAATATTTCAGTCATTTCTGAGAACAAAGCCTGAAGAAAAAACCATTTTTTTAGCTCACATTAAAAAAACCACTGTGCACTTACAAGAAAAATGCTCAAGCCTTCTTGCTCTGAAGGTGGGACTTGGGATTTGGGTGCAGGAGCACAGGGACTGTGACACCCAAGCTATGTCTGTAAGAGTGGGAAGCCTCAGAGGGGAGATAGCAGAGGGACAGCAAAGAATGCAGCAAATGGGCAGAAGTGGCAGGAATCAGTGGGCAGAGAGGAGAAATATCCCCTTACAAAGGCATCGCTTACCAGAGCATCTCCCCATCCCGAGGCCAAGACAGAGCCTAGCTCGCCTGAGGTTCACCATCCCTCTCTGCCAGGAGATGGTGACCAATGGCCTCTCTCTCTACTCTTACCTAGGTCCCTATGGACAAGCGGCAATTATGGATGGTCAGTATCTACATTATTTAAAGTGCCAGAGATCTCTGTAATACTTTTTAAGGCCTCAGGTGCAGCTGAGGTGTCAAATAAATGCCTTTACAATGCTGCGCTACAAAATATTTGGGGATAGAAATAGTCTTTTAAAAGCAAACTGGGAATTTATACACAGAGAAAAAGTAAAGACCACTACATATAAGATTAAGTTAGCAAATATCAGCTAAAGCCTGAAGCAAGGCTGTCTCTACAAGCTTAAAGCAGCTCCTTTTATGCTTGCTTGTTGGGGTACTGTCTGGCAATTGCACAAGTACTTAGAATTATTTCCATACAATCCCTTACTAGAGTTAGTGCATGAGAAAGAGAAGCTTTAGAAATACAATAGACTTAGATACACTATACACCTGCTGATATAATCAAGATTCTGTAGAAAATAATTTGTTTTGGGAGGTGGTGCTGGGGACCACAGGTGAAAAAATTCATTTCACATGTAACGCAGCAGAATATGGGCCAGCAAATCAGCTATACTATTCACTTCTTCCTAGATAATACTAGATTAGCTGAACTAAACTCTTCATTGGGCTACTGCACATTCCTCTTTTTAAGGAATCTGAGCTAAGCTGCTCTGAGCTGTTTGCTGAATTGCATGAGCATTCACAGTGTGGACCCCTCTACCAGAAGACTTCCAAATCCCAGATTTTTCTCTTTTACCTTTCTTTGGATAACTTCCCATGCACAAAGTCATCATAATGTACACTTTTTTCAATGAAGCACCAGCAAAATAGCTGTGGCAATATTTGTGAAACACCAAGTTACTATAATGACAAGCATCAGACTAAGCCAAAACAAACTTTTTATCTTAAATATCACAGAGTAAATAAGAATGCTAAGTACTGAATAAGAAAAAGCTGTAATATTACTTGAGAAACAATCGTTTACTCTGAACAAGGAGGAGGAGAGCCTTTGCATTCATGTGGTTAAACACTACCATTAAAGCAATGGAGATGAGTTAAGAGTGCACTGCAGTTTGGCTCCTGGTATTTCTTGAGTGTCTAATTTTACAAGCTTTATGACATTCTTCTAATGTTTCTCCTGGGTGAGCATTTGATATAAAACAAAAGTAAAACCCAAACAGGAAAACTATTTGCTGCTAGAGATAATAGTTTGTTGCTTGATAAACTCCTGCCTTTGAAAAAACTCCTGGTAGAGTTTTGAAGTAGTTCTCTGAACCAGTTCAATTACCTTCCTGTAAGTAAGCACTAGTTAAGACCAAACGAACACATTGCTCTTGCAGTGCTTTCACAAACTGCTGGGCTACCATGCCTGCTTGGACCTGACAGGCACTAACTCATGCAGCAAGTCTGGGGAAATGCACCCACTGAGGCAGGAAGAGCAGACTACTTCTTTTTGCTTCTAGAGCATCTAGCACAGCCCTGAGACATGCTGATAAGAAAGTGGCTGGCTCAGAGCACAGCTGTGTAATGTACACATTTTACTGGTGTTGATGATTCATGATTTCTGTCCAGCAGATTCATCTGGTTATTGTACCAGACAGAGTAAGGAGAATCCATAATGCGCACTCTGGAGCCGAGGCAGCAGCCCCTCATTTCCCCAGCACCCTCACATGGGGATGCACCAACACCTGAGCTCACCCACTGGCACAGCTAGCTGCAGAGTGGGCTTTTATCTCTCCTCTTTTCTGGAAGCAGCCAGTGTAAGCCTGGATGCGTGTGTGTTTTACCCTGCATCATCCCCCACTAGATGAGCCAGACTATGCCCACATTCATTTTCTTGAATGCTACCTTGCTGAGAGTTGGCTGATTCTGGTTTGCTCCTCTTGCCTCAGGCCACGCTGGCCTCAGTGGGAGCCCACCTTCCCCGCTCACATCCTACCCTGAGCCAGGGGACCAACCCCAGAGCTAGAGCTACCTCCTTCCTCCCAGCTGCCATGGGGCAGGCAGGGTGGGGGGTATTGCTGGCTGCCCAGGCAGCCGACTGGAACTATTCTCCTTCTGCCTTGGGGGCTGGTTCCTCTGCCCTGGGTGTCTCAGAGAACAGAGCAGCTTCTTACCTGTATGTATAATCAGTTTGCCTCAGTGCAAAAAAGTCCCCTCCGGCAGGCAAGCACTCCGCTGCCTGTGGGAAATCGAGCAGAAAAAGTGGGAACAATAAGATTTTTCAAAAAAAGCTGCCTAAATCTCTACCACCTACTGAGACAGTCCCTATCTGGGCTGTGAGAGAAGTTCACAGTCTCTCTGGCTCCTCAGTGGCGTTGGATTGTTGAATATCTGAACTGCAAAAATGCCTTCTTCCGTTTGTGCGTGGCCATGAAAGGAGCCCCACTATGACAGAGGCCAGAATCCCATCAGATACAGGTTTGGCAGTGGTCGTCCAAGCAGTGGAAGTGCCCTGCGCTTCCCTTTCCGAATGGAGGTAGCCGCAACACAGCACATAAAGATTTATTAACTGTGCCTATTCAGCAGCACTGCTCTACTGAAAACAGCAGCAGGGTAAACACAACACTTTAGAGTCAGACTAGGAGCACAAAGATTCTTTCTGGTCTTAGACCACCCAATTTCCAAACACTGGTCCATGATTAAGGAACTGCCAGGTTTGATAGAGTTGCTTACACTAGGTTGTATGCATTTTGTCTCTGTAAAAAGACAATCTGATTTGGCAACAGTTTACTAAAGGGTGTCGCTTGAAAATGGAAGTGGAGATAATATTTCTATTGTTTGTTTGTTTGGATGGTTTTCCATTTCATAGCTTAAGGGAAACCATCATTTAGAAGACATACACATGAGTTATGAAGGATTCACAACCTCCTCTATGGTAACAAAGACTAAACATGAACCATGACTTTACATATATCAGTCTTGCATGGATTTTTTCCTTTTGGATGCTAGTATTCTCTAAGATACTACGTCAATGAAAAGTTTTGAGATAATCTAAGTCATAGATGATAAGTGTAACATAGTTACTTTATGGCCGAAAGCAAGCAGCTATTAACCCTGGAACGGACCTCAAGCCTAATCTACCCCCCTAAACTATACACAGAGAAAGGACAACCCAACCATCCTCAACAGACCTAGGTTAACCTATTCTTGAAAAAATACTCCAGGGAAGGTGATTCTTCTCCACTTGCAATTATCCTGAGAACACACTAATCCTTGCAGAACTTTTGTCAGCAGGAATTTAATGTTTTTCTGAAGGCGATTAAAGACATCATTAGAGAGCAGTGTATTTAATGCTGGCCCCTGCGACACCACACAACCATCCCTGGTCTATTGAGTTACATTTCTCTTTAGATGATCTCGTTTGGAGAGGTCAGCTAGCCATACCTCAAGTCACTTGTTAAGTCACTTGCTAGACACACAAAAGCACAGCTTTGTAATCAGGACACAGCGTGGTGTTAGTGCACCGCAGGAGTTCACTGTGTCACCTACCTGCCCCACTCACCCTTGCCTCTAGAGCTCTGACATCAGCAGCATTTTGCAAGTCCCATTTTTTTTTCTGAAACCGCATTGACTTAGCTGTAAGTACTGTCCTTTTGTTGTCTTTGTCTCTCACTCAAGCTCCTGAATAGGCAGCTGACACAACTGATATCAAATCAACCAATTTACAGTGAGTTACCAAGCATGACAGAACTCTAATTCTGTGATGGGATTTCCAAAATACAGTAGAAATTACAGGTAGTGGGATTTAAATCCCTGCAGACAGCTGTTTACGAAGCCTAGTCTGCAAGTGAAACAGGACAATAGCAGTGGAAGGGATGAACCCAAATTTGTGTCCTGCTTCACCTTTCCACCCCAGGCTCCTTTTTCTGGAGCATAAGTGTGTGAATCTGGCTGGCCATGTGGAAACCTGAGGCCACTGGCTATGGGCAGCTGGCCAAGATATACCTGCAGACTAAGCAACAGCTGTCTGCAGTCAAACAGCATGGAGAGCAGCTGAGTTTTCCTTCATGGATTGAAGCATTAATGGCGTCTTTCTCCTCTGCCCAGATGTTGATTTTCACAAAGTTTGCGGTGGCTGATATCTATGAAATATCTCCTCTGCTAAATTGGTATGAATTAGTCTGTGGGTTTGGAATTATTTGGACAGGATCTGGCAGACTGAGATCCTTTTTGCCTCATTTGTGTAGGAAACCAAACTGAAAACTCTTCTTCTGCCTGAGTGGTCTTTTTTCATATCTGCTTAGTCACTGAGAAACTGGAAAGCACTTCATTCTCATGAGAGCCAGAGACAGCCTGGCAAATGAGGCAAATACTGAATCCCTTTTCATATCATTAGCAGTTAACCACCATGAGTGATTCTGGACAAAAATAATGTCTTGGTACTTCTTCAATTTCAAAATCACTTTATGCCCAGGCTCTCACTAGCTGTGTTCTGTGGCTTATCTCTTGAGCAGAGATTGGGACTCATAAATTTGAAGACAAGCGAACCAGTCAGATCATTCAGAGGTAAAAGTTTACGCCCTGCTCCTCAGCACTGCCAGGTGCTCAGCTCCCAGCTCTGTGTGCTTGCCTGTGTCTCTCCACATAAGCACCAACATTCCCATTCCCTCTGTGGGCAGCTCAGCACCCTGCCAGCACACATGGAGATCCAGGGAGAAGCCTTAATGAGGGACACAGCAGTCCCTGTCCTCTGTGGATTTACATTGAGACGTCTTAGAAAACTTGGCCCCAAATACGAACAATGGCAAGCAGTTTATAGCAACAAGATTATTTAATGAGTCATGATGGGGCTTTGGGGGAGTGAGGAACACAAAAGACACTTGCTGACGGCATAAATATGTGAAATCCTGGCGATAAATGAAGATTTCCTTTCTTGTGCAATAGAATCAGTCTTTTAAATTTTAACAAGGACTTTCAAAATTTTGCTAACTCCCCTCCCAACCTGCTGTGCTGCCACAATTACAGCAGAAAATAACTGGGGAGAAAATTACTGGGACATTGCTGATACTGCTACTTTTTCAGCATGCTTTTCTCCCTTAGTTTCCCTAGTAGCTGCAACAGCTAAAAATCTCAGGCACATAACCTTGAAGACACTTTTCCCATAGTAAATTAAAGATATGTCATTCTCACGTGAAATGTGTGCTGACACGGGTCTGTCAGACCCTGGCACAGCAGCACCAAATTTTTTTTCTGAAAGAGATGTGGCTTCCACAAAGAAACCCCTTAAGTAAAATAGGTGGTTTGATGTATTTTTGGTAGGGAGAAAAGCCATTACATTCTTGACTTTGGGGAAAGGCAAACCTGCATAGATCCATGTTGTCCCTATGTGGTGTACTGCCATGTCTGAAAGAGCTCTGAACCAAAGCATCTCCAGCTTTGAGAACCGTGTTTTCTACCCTTTTATTTTAAAAGATCTTTATATGGTCTGAAGGCCTAAGATTCAGGGAATGAAGCACATGGTACATGAAGGTTTAAGACAATGGCAGAAACTTGCGCTTTGCCAGGGATATGTTGTGTGTTACCTGTGAATTTCATGCCCTTTTGAATAGTAAGACGTAGGGAGGACTTGTACCACATTTAGGCATTAAAACCTCTTTAAAAGTCACATGATGCAGAGATATAATGACCTGTTTTCTAAGGAACTGTGCAAATCCCTGTTTACATGATGGATAACATATCTTTTGATTGCACAAAAAGTGCACATTGACATTTTAGGGATGTAAAACGTGCTCTTGAAGTGTTCCAGAGATCACCACACATGAAATTACAGGGGTATTATTTTCAAACACTGGTCATGAATGTTAAGCTTCTAAGTTAATGTTTATGTTCCTAGATATGAATTACAGAAAGATCAATTTATAATATTAATATTAAGTACCTACTCTGCACTCAAAAAAAAAAAAAGAATTGCACATACTAAGTTCTAAAACCAATTCTTTTTTCATTTCATCTTTTCCAAAAATAAAAAGTAAAAAATTGTGGAAGTACAAGGCAGAAAGGGTAATCAGAAGGAAAGTGCAGTCTTTGTGATGGTCTCAGCACTGAATTAAAGGGCAGAGACTCTCCTGTCACAATGTCCTAGCAAGCACAGGTAAAATAAATGTTTCTGCTTGATGTAAAGATGAGAAAAATTTTGCAAATATTGGGATTATTAGATATCTGCTTTTGTGGAGTCCAAATCAGGCTGTTTCTTTTACAGAGAGAGGTCAGAGAACTCAAAATATTTTACAAGAAGAGGCAACTTCCATTCTTTCCATCTCCAAATATGAGTACCATGCCAGAGGTGATGATTGTCTACCACCCCAGGGACACTGCTGAAGGAACAGGAGGCCACATCAGCTGCCCCTCTGAGACATTTGACTGCTGGGCTGAGGGAGAATCAGGCTGTGGAAGATTTGGGATATGACTAGAGGAAACAGTTTAGCATGTTCAGAAAAACAAGATCAGAGGTTTATTTAAGATAAGTGGTACTTTGAAGCCTCTAAGTCAAAATACACATTAAACCAACTAATTGATTCATGTTGGAGCTAGAAAGGATTTTTTTTACTAAAAATACTATAGCATCAGATCAAAGTTGAGTGTGTGGAAATGGCAATGACTGGTTTCTTCTCCCTTCACTGGCCTGATGCACAGCAACTTCTCTTCTCACCCAGACTCATGAGAGAAGGAGAAAAAAGAAAGAACCCCCTGATCTGAGATACCGAACCCCATCCCATCAACCCAGGACCTCTATCCATGCATCAGTCCCATGCCAGCAAGTTGGAGGGCACAAATTGTTTCTCAAGATGAATGTGAGCATTTTATGCTGTGGTACAATTACAGACCTTGCTTATTTCCCTGGAGAATTTTCTGCACACACATATAGTAAATAGTGTGTGCAGTAACAGTAGTAAAAATCTCCAGGGTCTGTTGGGTCCAAAAGAAATCACTTCTAACCCTCCCAGTATTCAATTATCCTGTTACTGCTAGGCATAAACCACCCTGTGCTGGTGGGAAAGACAGGGCATTTCAATAATAGTGTGCCCTGCCAAGGTTCATATAATTCTCATTCACATATCAGCTTGTTTCTGTGTAAACCCATGGGCTTTTTTCCATTATGGGCTTCCTTCCAACATCAGACTGCTGCACTAGCTAGCAAGTAGCTGAATTCCTAAAAATATTGACAAGGAACATGTCAATGCCCATGTGGACTGATACCAAACAGATCTCATTCCAGAGGCATAACCTTTTTAAACAGAACATCCTTGCTGGAAAGCCTCTTGGAACGGATGGGGCTATTCGCTATCCAATGCTGGGCGTTGTGGCCAAGGACCTGCACCCCTTCATCTCCAAGCCATCATCCAACAATCTAATGACTTCAGCAGATACCAAATGGTTCCAGAGGCCATATATCTGCTCTTGGACACACATAAGCAGTCCCTAATGATTTCCATGGCATACTGCTATTTTTACATCCTCTTCATTTTTCAAGTGTGAAGAGAAGTTATCTAAGAGGCCAACAAAGTGTGACTAAGGATCAATTTCACACAGATTTTTGCAGCATGAGATGTATTTGTATGAAAACCTGGCATTCTATCCTGAACATCTCCCTGGAGACTCATCTACAAATGCTCCTGAGCAACACCTTTTCTTAAAACATTTTGTAAAGTTTTATTGTACAGCTAAAAGCTGCCTGGAACGTATCTTATTCTGTCCCTTCCCTATAACTGTGACTGGACTCAGCAGCCTATACAACCACCCAGAATTTCAACATCTCACTTTTGGACCTTTTAAATCCATATCAACCCACCCCTGTTTTGCTGGTCCTGACATCTTAAGTCTCCCTGGATTTTATCAGTCCCCTTTCTCACTTTCTTGTCTGCTCTTTGTGCATGAGTGCTTCTTGCACAGACCCTGTGGCTACAGCTGCACTCGCCTGTGTCACCCTTCACCAAGTACCCTCAGGACACAGCTATTATTAATTGTTTGCCATGCCTTGTACAAGGAGCCCTTCTTTGAGGACAAGACCCGTGCTGAGCCTGGACAAGACGAAGGAGGACATCAACTCCTCCCCGAGTTAGTGTCTTAAAGATAAAGGGAGGGCTTCTGCAAAGAGGTTGCTCTGTACGTCAGTGAAAGAATGTAAATACCTGGGAGGGTTTTACAAGATGTGAAGGAATTTGGAATGGCCCAACTAATAAAATGGAAATGCAGTTAGTATTTTGGATGAGCTATTTTTCAGTCATTGTCCCTGAATGATTTAATATTTTCATCCATCATATGATGTCTTTGTCAAAACAAGAAATATGTAAGTGTAACATCCGTGATAGAAAAACAGGTTATATTTCAATGTGATCTAATACCAAGGGGGGGATTTATCAACAAGAAGAAAGTTATGCTGTTGCCAAATGGCTGATCCCATAAGCTGATCCAAGTAAACTAACATGAAATGTTCTTTTTACACATTTTTCTCCAATGTAAAAATTACTTCTTATAGTCTGAAATACATTTGTTCCAAATGTTTTTGGAAGCCTGAATGTATGGCAGGATCCACAGCATCTACTGGCAGCAAGAGTGATAACTGCAAAAAGCTGTGTAACCACCTTTTATTTCCTGAGTTTTGAGGCCAAATTCTGCCACAAATTGTAGTGAAATGACACATCAGACACTAGAGAGTCAAACAACACTTGGACTGACATGGGCATCATGCTCTGCAGGAAAACCTCAAAGCAACTGCACTAGCTCAGTGTCCTGCATTGTTCATAAGTTGTAATTCATACAATTAACAATTCTGCAGTTGCTGCTTTAAAACAAAAACAAAATGCACTTCTGAGAGGATATATTTATCATACCTGGGGTTTGGCAAGTATTATCCACTCTTAAGTTTATAAATTCTCTGAGATAATTTCAATGTGGAAAAGCACAATCTTCTTCCAATACAGACATTTATTCTATTTACATTTGTGTCAGCCCTAGAGTTCTGCAAAGCAGAATACAGTTTCCCTGGAGTACAGCCCAGTGAGGAATTGGTGAATAGTTTATATTTTATAACAGTGCCTTAAGTCTCTGTTATTAGCTATGAGTTTGGAATATGACATTTCCTGAGTCCTCATTTACTGCCATGGTATTGCAACATTAAATCAAGCTTCAGGTTTGTGTTTGTTGGTTACTTTGGGAATTTTACTCATTTAGAGGTGTATTGCTTTGCTACAAGGAGAGAAGGAAAGAGACAGAGAACAAAAGACTCATTTTGAAGAAGGAATTATCGTATTAGAGGTTGCATTACATGTGTAATAGGAAAAAATACATATAAAGTGTAACACCTTGCATGTGTAATTTAATTTGTAAGAGGATTTTCTATTCTCAAAAATTAATAATATTATTCCCTTTAGTGTTCTATTAAAGAATCAACAGTGATTTAAAATCATTAAAATCAATACTAATGTAGATGTGCATTTAGAAAGGGAGTTGCACAGGACCTTTTTAGCAGAAATAAATACTGTGTTGATCAAAGGAAATTACCCCCTTGATATTTTAATCTAAACACAACATTTGGGAGGGTTTGGATTTAAGCATGTTGGACTTCTTTTACTTTGGATGCATTCATTTTTTTTCTTCCTTTTTCTATAGCCTGCATTCTTTTGGAGTGTCAGGGGCTGCAATTTGTTTCACTAAAGCCAAAAATGTGGTTTTGCTTTGTATACTTAGCACTAGTTTCTATGTAAGAGACACACTGGACAAATCTCAAGTAAAGGTCTCTTCCAGCAGAAGGTCAGACGCTCAGTGCCTTTTCCATATGTTCTGTGCTGTGTTGCTGGCTGGCTGTGTGTTGAAAAGGAGCTTTGAGAAAGAAATCAGTCCTCCTTGCACATCTGGAAATGTTGATGGTCAGTTACATTTTAAAGCATTATGGTCATTCTCCACAGCAAAGATTCAGCATACCTTCAAGGCAAAAGCAGTGATTTCCAAATGCTCATGACATTCCAGTGGTCATTTGAAATGAAGAGAGAATGGATTTAAAAAACCTAACAAGTGACCTTACACCCCTCAGGGTGCTCCTGCCAGTGTCTAAACTTTTACACTGCTATTGTTGTTGTTTTTTAGAGTGACTTCAAATTGTCAATATTATTTACATCACGAAGCTCATCCTGAAAAAAATTAAGGCAAAAGGAAGACAGAAAAACATTCTCAGGCAAGAAGAGAGCCCTGGTTTTCCTCAAGAAAAAGAACAAACAAATTGCCCTGTGCATTCCTAGTTAAATGGAAAGGTACCATGTTTTTAAAGATAGGAATATCTATGGAGATAAACCACCTCTTACTCACAAAGTACTGTGTTTTATGTATAAGGCTCTTACAAAATCTTATTTCTTCTCAAGAAAGTATTGTATGTTTATCTGAGCTCCTCGAATACAGAGATGGGACATATGGGGAGCATTTTTGGACCATCAATCAGGTTCTTGTTCATCAGTCAAATCTGTGCAATGTAAACACTGTCCTAAAGAGCAACATTGTTTCGTTATTTTTTTATGAGTATAGTTTGTGATATTATTTACTTGCAGATTCTACACTGGGAATATTTTAAATTTCTCAGTGGGAGAGTTTTACCACCTGACATCACTTCAAAAAATGTAATTTTTCTGAAAAGAATGAATAAACACCTCTAAAAATAAGCTCCCCTACATCTGAAAGCATAACTACAGAGATAGTTGAAATAATTTGTTGCTTTAGTTAACTTTGGTTGACTCAGGACCCTCTGTACTTTCCCAAAGACTTCGTATTTCACACTAGGATCAGTGATTCTCACTTCCTTTTGCTTGGTCTGCTTGTTGGGTTCTTTTAATTTGTGTTTGACATCTAAGTGATTTTCCTGAAAAGATTTTGTCTTAACCTGTATCTATTTGCATCTAATTTGTAAATCTGATTTTTCAGTATCAAAAGTCCTATAAACTAGTATAGAGATGTCACGTTACAGGAGATCAGTAATCTGCAGTCAAATGAAGTGAGATAACTGCAACACAACCAGGTGATTTGGGAGTGGGCTTAACACCGTGCCCTGGGAGCTGTGGGGTGTTTGCTCACACTACTTCTAGCTGGCTCCACTATTATATTCCCCATATGTGAGATAAACTCCCTTAAACCCTTGCAATTTAGATATGGGCAGGTCTTGCAGGCTTGAGGTCAAATTAAGAATTTGTCTTGTGAAAATTGTGATGTATTGGGTTAAATGCTGCTGACTTGCCACCCTGTGGAGAAGTTTATATGTCCCTTTATAAGGCTTATCTTCCACTGTCAGTTTACCAGGTAGCATGAACCTGGTGACACGGAGCCTCTGCTGCCTGGCCATGGCTGCAAGCAGTGGAGCAGCAGTCTGCTGCAAGGGCAATCCCTGTGGCTTCAGCACTGACACATGCAAAGTTGGCTTGAAAAGCATCAGAACTTGGTTGTCTTCCATTTGTGCCACTTCCAGCGGATGTAAATTCCAGGTGGGGGTTTCGTAAGGCGCAGTGTGTGCTTTGGATCTTGGAGCAGAAAGGTAATGGCAGCTCTAGACTTGAAAGAGTGACTCCCTCCTCTTCTCTAAAGGGCCTGGTTTAAGGGTCAGGCTCTCTTGTCCCTCTCTCCATTTACATTTTTCTATATGAAATAATTATCTATTAAAAAAATGTTTGCATAATGTTTAAAAATATCTAAAGATAACCCTTAAATTATGAAATAAACTGCTCAAACACTGTGTAAACTATATTTTAAAGTGACCAGTTGTGGTAAATAATTTGGAACATGGATAAACAAGATGGGTATTTTTTTCGGCATGCTAGGCCAATTGTTTGTGAAACATTCTTCAAAACCTCTTGAGAAAATGCTGAGAGACATCACGGAGCTGCAGGGAAGCATGAGGCTCCACGGGGCAGGCAGAGTGGAAGATGACACCGGCAAGATTCTCTGGAGCAGTCGCTTTGAGGTCTGAGCCCAGACCACGAATTGCAAAAGAAACCTCTGGGAAGTCAAGGGAAACACAGTCCAGTAAATTAATCCAAGAGCAAATCTTTCCCAATGCTAAAACTAGCTATGTAGGGTATGGCTTGGGTGGTGGTGAGGTGCCAAGAAGTTCACCCTGGGCCGCAGTGCCCAGCTTTGGCCAATGTGACACTCAAAGCTGCCATGTCCTGTCTAGTTTTGCCTGCACCAGCAGCCATGGTGTAGGGATGGCCATGGCATCCTGTAGATATTCCCAGAGGCTTGTATGGCAGGTGATCTCTTCCTTTACAAGCTATGGATTGATTTTAAGGGGCTTTAGTGTAATAGGCTTAGCTCTGGCCATGTTTAATCCATTAATCTTTTCGACATACATTAGTTTGCTAAGAGGCAAGGCAAATTCAGGATGACAGTGAAAAGGAGACCACATTCAAGTAGAAATTGTTTCCATGTCAAAGACCGAGACCTAATCTGCATAAAGCTAAGAGATTCCTTTTAAAGTTTAGCATAACCAGGAACACTGTTAATATCTCAGACATTACTTTATTTCAGATGTGGCATGTAGATCTGAGCTAAATTAAAAAGCAATTAATTTTCAGCTCTGATTCACCTCTGGCATTTCCTGAGTGTCCAGCACCTCCAGCCAGACTAGCCTCGCTGCTGGCCACCCTGGTGCCAAAGCCATTGCTACAGCCACACGAGGTGAAGGGCCAGCAGGTAAATTCTTGAGAGATGGATGGGATTTCCAAATATAACTCCAGGAAATTTCCTATTATCAAGGATCTAACCATTTAACAAAGAGCAGCTGACTGATATTAATCACACTGAAGTAAACAGGCAATGTTCTTGATTACAGCGTAGCGCCTGTGCTGACTCAGGGCTTGTAAATGTGTTATGCTCAGACATTGTTCTTTCAGCTGTACTTTACACTTCTCCTGCTGCCAGTAAAACCCCGTTCCCTTGAGTAATATCAGCGTTTAAGCTAGGAAAATTGATTTTAAATTAAATTCTGTGACACAAACAGACAAAAGCAAAAGCATGAGAAGGCAGAGGGCAAGACTGAATTCATTATCCTGAAGGTGACTTTTGGGCACTTGTGACTTCTAGTACCATGCACATTGTGAGCCTCAGCCACTTGTTGTCCCAGGGGACTTCAGTAGAGGAACCTCTAGTCCTGGATCTAAGTTCAGCCAAAGCCCTGGACACTACTGGGAAAGCACAGTGGCCCTAAGTGTCTGGAGAACCTAAAGAAAAGGCCAAGGTCATTTGGGTGCTTCTCAGTAGGGAGACTAGCTGAGAAGGATCTTTGTCATAGTGGACCGGGGCTTCTCATACGTCCCAGATCCTACTCAAGTTGCAAGAGCTCCTCCATCGATCTGACCACAAGAGACCTGTCTAAGGCAAAACAAGCAACTGCTGCCTCATGTGCTCATGGGATGGGCAGCGCAGTCCATGGTCCTGTCTCTCTGGGCGGAGTAAGACAAGTTGCTATGGCTGGATACTGCAAAAGGCACACAACACACCCAGGGAGGCAGCACGCAACAACCCCAACACCACACTGAGGAGCAGAAAAAGCTAACTTACACCTCTCAGTCCAGCTCAAGAGCAGGCAACCATGTCCCGGCAAACCAATGGAGAGGAGAATTATCACCTCATACCTGAGCCCCATTCCTGTAGTCTGGGTACAGTACAGCTCATCCTTGCAGAAAACCACCTCTGCACTCTGGTGTGTAAGAAAAAGACACTACTTTGGCTAATATTGTTGTGTTTCTACTTTGACGGGACAACAAACACCTCCAAAGTATGATAAAAACTCCAGGATAAATACTGCTTCCTTCTGTTAGCTGGGAAGAAAACTGCATGCCTCACACTCAATCCTCGTCACACAAAACTTCATTGTACAGCAACACAACATCATTTCTTGTTTCTCCCAGTGCAAGAAGGTTCCTATATGCTTCATTATCAGACATTATTGCTTGGCTTTGATACCGTTCCCAGTTAAGTCAAAAGAATTTTTGTCTTCAACTCTGATGTAGCAGCATTATACCCATTTCACACTTGCACTCTTCAAGAGAGATTTCTTATAACTCTTAAGGGTTATTGTGCCTGGAGTATTGTGGCTGCTCTGATTTTTGGTTTGTCAGTGTTATATATCCATTTAGTTTAGCTTTCTTTCAGACACCTCATCCAAAACCCACAGGCATTTGATAATTGAAACACCTACAGAATTCAGAAGTTGTGATACCTTCTTGAAAAAATGCATCAGTGCGTTTTGTAAGAGCTTGACTATTAGCCATTAACTTTCTGGCCAGATGCTGAAACTTTTAAAGAAAATATCATATCAACAAAGTAATCTGGCAGTAAATTTTTAATAGTCATTAATTAAATGTTTCATAGACAAAGCACTGAAAAAATGACGAGACATTCCAGCAGTAGTTACGAAAACATTCATCCTTTAACAAGAACACGTTAGTTAGCCAGCCAGCTTTGAAAAGAGATTGACTGTAGCTGTTTTTTAAAACAGCTCCGAAAAGACTGCGAGCACATCTGCTGCATGTTAAACTGGAAAAGTCTGGCACCTGAAGAAATGTTACATACAATGTAAGGACTGTCAGACCCTGCAATATATCCCACACCAAGAACTCTGTGCGATATAAAGCAGGTTATGTCAGACTCAAGAAGCAATGTTAGACTCTGGATACAGCAGACAGTAGAAATTTGACATGCTGATTAGGGGGAGTGCAGGCAAAACAGCTTGCTCAGGCTGTGACTTCTGCTGCAGAAATGAGGCTTTAGAAACAATGTGTGAGCCATCCCATTGATTTATGCCAATGGGAAAAAGGGCCTAGTGTCCCCTGTTCCCGCTTTGCACTGACTGCCCCTCCTTCTCTGGGTAGCGTGGGTGGGGAGCTGGCTCCTGGGTGGGGAGCAGGACCAGCCAGCCACAGGTCCTCCTGCGAATCCTGCAGGGAGCTGGCAATGCTGCCTTCCCCTAGAGGAGGGGATCTGGGAAGCAGATATGCTTCAGCTGCTAGTGATTGAGCTGTACTTAAAACAGAGCTTGTAGCAGAGCTGCATTTTAACCCTTGCATTGCTGGTCTATGAAAACATTCACATACATCGCCTGCTTCTCTGTGTAATGGGAAAACAGTCTCTGCTTTCCACTGGGACACTGGAGGTAGGAAGGAGTCTGACAAAAGCAGGGAGCTGCTTAGCCTGATCTGACCAGCAGCAGTGCAGAGCAGCTCCAAATGCCCTGCCTCTGCACCCCAGGGACACAGCTTCTCATCTAATAGCTGGGCTCCTGGTGCCTGAGCGGTCCCTAACTCTGGCTGGCTTCTCACCCAGCACACACACTTTGACTGAGACACTGTAGGTGACAGCCCTGAGCCTCTCAGGCTGTGCATGTCCCCTCCAGCAGGCAGGCAGGCAGGCCAGCAGAGGAGCAGAGCACTCTCTCTGGATGGCACGGAGGGAACAAAGAAATGTGCGTGGCAAGGGATGAGCCTCAAGTTGCAATAGTGAGACAAGAGCAGTGGGACAGAAACAGGATGGAGGTCTGGGTGTTTCCCAAGATAGGTGCCAGAAAATTCAGGTTTCCCTTGCTGATTTCTATGCTGCAGCTGCTCATCACCAACAAATCCTGCAGCATTTAATAAACTGCGCTTTTGAGGTCCCATAAGAAATTTAGGAGGGAGAGAAGAAAGGGAGTGGGGTCTTCTGAGGGTAGCCCAACTTTGTTCTGAGTTTACTAAAGTGCATTTTGGGACAAGCAGACTGAACAGGGGACAGAGCCTTGACCACAAAATAGCTAAAAGCCCTTTCACAGATTTTACCAAGGGAGTGGTCTGGGAAAGTTTTAGAAAATGAGAAAATTATGCAACTTTCGCTTAGAGATGGAAAATACTAAAATATATCTATAGTGTGTATTGAGTATAGTGGTTGTTGATTGTGACTCATCAGCCACATAAACTTCTGTTACCTCGAATCTTCCATGAAATGGGGGGAAAGAGAAACAGGCAAAGTCATCCACAAGGATTTGTTTTCTTTATGTTTTGTTTCTTCTGTCTTTTCCACTCTTTCTGCTCTAGGTTCTGTACACAAAACTGTGTAATTAAATGGAAACACTTGCCATGAAAATACTGTCATGGGGTAGAAGCCATCTACTGCAATGTCAAAAGACCTCTTAGAGGATTAAAGTTAGGGCAAGGAAGTGCAGCTTTGTTTAGCTCTGTTTTCATTGTGTGCAAACTTTAATTTGCTTCTGTATTTTTTTCTTGGTTGGTTTATTTGGGTGGTTTGTTCCTGCTACATCCTGGGGCTTTTTGCTTCCCCTAAGTAACACCTGCTGTTGAGAAATCTCTGGGTCCTGTTGCACATACACACTACACTCCTGTGCTTAAGTACTCATTAAGTCTAATGGAAATCATTTGCTTTGGGTGGTCCACACTGCATACACTAATTTCCTTATAGCACTCTACAAGAAGCTGAGAAGGCGGCAGGCCCCAGAAAAAGTGCTCTGCCAAGCAAGGCTGTTAACAGGGCTTTGAACAAGCCAAGGCTCTGTTAAGATCAATGGTTTGGTTCTCAGGGCTATCCTATGCATATTCCTGCAAGCCACAGATTGCTGTGTGTAGATGTTAACCCAGTAAGAGAGAGTGCAGCCTGCCAGGCTATGGGATGAAGAAAAGCTATCATGGGGCTGTGCTGCTCAGGCACCAGGAAATAGTAAGGAGTCCCCACTGAGCCAAGTGGGTTGGAACATGCTGATAGCGCAAGTGCCAGACCTCTTAACAGAGAGAAACTCTGGGGAAGTTGAGCCTCTCCAACATAACTTTCTTCCCTCCCCAACGTTACTTTCAGTCTTATCTGGCTCGGATTCAGTAATTGGTTTTCATTCAGTTATTATTTCAAGCAGGCCCAAGAGAACTTCTCAGGCATCTTAGTCATTTGTGAGTGCCCCGGGAAGGCAGTGCAGAAGCAAAGCACCACAGGCACAGCGCTGGGCAACACCCCCGACTCAAGAGCTCTCCTTGAAGATCCTGCACCACGGGAGCTGGATCAGGCAGGGGAGGAGCTGGCTGCCCCTGCAAATGTGCTGAGTGTCAGCAAACCCATTCCCATCAGGGGGCTGAGGGAAAGGGCTGACACTGCCTCAACATTATCTAGCTGATCAGCCAGCCCACGAGGTGCGTGGGATTTACCAGTGCACGGAGCTGAGGAAAATCAGACCGTGCGTAGCCAACTCAGCAAGAACACAGGAAATTTTCAAGAGCGGAAGCCTTTTCTAAAATAGTATTAAAGTATGAAATAGTAAAAATTGGAAATGACTATACATGATAGTTCTGGGGACTACACAATTACCCATAAAATTTCCTGTCTAAGCTCAGCTTTACCCAGGACATGAAAAACCTGATGAAAATCACCCTGTTTGGTGATTTGTGCTGATCTGAACCACTCCTCCTTCACAATGTCCTGTGGATTTGATATTTGCATTTTTTCAACATGTTGCCTGTCACTAGTGCTGTCTTGCTGTCCTCCCCCAGCCAAAACAGAGAAGCCATGGTCTCTTTGTGGTCCCACTGTCTCACCAGTAAGGCCAGTGAAGTAGATGTGACCTTGTAATTTTCTTCTGCTCTTGCCATCGTGGAAAACAATCATACCAGAATTGTGGCCACACTGAACCACTCCTCATTTCTGATTTCTCTTCTCTGAGCAGATAAGAATGACCTAGGGCCTCTTAGTGTGTTTTACATCAAAGACTGATGAAGAGTCCTGACAGCCTTGATGTCACTGCTGTAAATAAGCCATTAATCACACTGCCATTCCAGGGAACAGCCTTCTCCCAGAGGGCATGAACCTCCTTCAGGTCACTAATATAAACCACATCTCCACTAATCCGGTGGGGTGCTGGTAATGTCAGGGCTTTCAAGGTGGGCTGGCTCTGTGTCAGGGGGACACTCCATTACTCTCGCTGTAGTGCATAGGTCATTGTTATGGTTCCAGGGAATTGTAAATGGTCAATTATTGGAGAAAGAGTTATAATGAATTGAATAAAGTGCATTGCAGAAGGAGTTACCGTGAGATGTAGAAAGAATAGAAGGTTCAGTGTGCTGTTTAAACTTTTTCTTTGGAGTTGAGTACTGCATAAAAACTTAAAACAGAGGTGCAAGAGAAACAATAGGGTCAGTGATCTAGCAGGCAACCAGAGCAGAGTGGTTCTAGTAGATGCTGCAGAACCTAATACCACGAATAACAAAAATGTACCTATTATTAAAAATTGATGTAATTTTAAAATCTATGCCAGATCACTGTCTTACCAGCACTACTCTTCAGTAAGATTGTCAGTGGAAATAACATCTTTTATATATATAAACAAGCATTATATATATATAAAATGCATGTTATTATATATATGTATTCTGTGTTTGCTTATACATATACATCATAATAGCGTAATAGTGTGCTTTAGAAATACAACTAAAACCAATGTCAGTTAAACCTGTACTCTGCAGCTGAATTGTTCAGCCATCATGGGTGAATTACAAACAGAAATTTGGCTTTCTGAAAGAGTAGCCTTTGCAAAGGGAACTGGCCATCTGCATGTCCCAGAGAAAAAGCAGCACAAAAATAACAATACAACAGAGCTGATTTCTGCCTCCCTGCTTTAGACACTCCTGAGGGCAGTCTGTGATTCCCAGAAGTTACTCAAAGTAGCCCTAAATCAGAGAGCTCAGGGCTACTCTAAACTACACTACTACATTTTTTCATACAATAAATTATATTTCTAAAAAGCGGTCCCAAGGGCATGTGAGCCAGATAGCACTGGCCACTTTCACACACTCCCTCCACACCACAGCCTGGCACAGAGACTGCTAACACAGCTTTCTGCGGCCAGAGGAAACCCCACACTTTCCCTCTGGAGATTGAGCCTAGGCTTTAGGGCTGTGCACTGTGGTTTACGTGTTCAGTCCAGACAGGAGGGTTTTGAAGTCACACTCACAAAACCTCTGCAGAGCAGCGATGGCAGTGAGCAGCTGCAGGAAGCTTGGGCATCACATCCTCGTCTGGCAAGGGGCTCTGTGGTATGGCCAAGAGGGGGTTCACGCCATCCCCCAGGCCTCCCCCAGCTTCACCAGCTGGGCTGGTTTTAGGACTCCCTAATGAAATGCAGTAGCTCACAACTTGACTTCTCTAATTACTTCAAAACCTGACACTTGCCAACCCAGGGGGACACAGAGCTGGGTCTTCACAGCTCGGGCTACTGTCCAAGGGGAGGTTCCTTGCAAGGAAACAACCCCACTAGTCTGCTCTGTATGGCAGACACGGTGCCACAAAAGCCCAAGCTCTCATCAGCACCATGAATATAGCCAATAAACTACTAACACCTCAGGCAACTAAATCACAGCTCCACTGGGCTCCATCTATTTAAAACACAGTCAGTGCCAGGACTAAAATTGTGAATGTCCCCTGCTAAAAATTTGGGTGACCCTCACTAGACTTATAACAAAACAAACCAGCATGTGTAGGGGTGTCTGTGTTAGCATAAGCTTGACTGGAAAAGCCTGACTCCCTTGCTTGATGCCTTAACCAGGACCAGAAGACAAGATTGCTGACGGGAATGGAGTTTCTTAAGAGAAAAATTAACTAAAGGAATGTTTTACTCTGCTGAAGCACAGATTGCCTTTGGAGTCCAAAACACCGCTATTTAAAAATGCCTTTTACAAACCAAGGGTCATGAGTATCCAAGCTGTCAAAAGAATCCCTCTCATTATAACCACACGTAGGTCAGGATTCAGCACTGTCCAACAGTCAGATTCATGAGCTGGGCCTCCCACAAGTATCCTTGGGGAGAGGAGCACAAGGTAAGCTGCCTTCCACTTCTGTCGACAGAAGCTCAGCTGCGTTCTCCTAAACCTCATGACACAGTCTGCATATTTAGTTTTTCAATACAATATTTATTTCAGTTTTAATTTGTAAGTTTCTTTAAATACCTACATCAAGGCTTTCCCATATGCACCTCCAGCATAATCTTCTGAACTAAAACTCAAGTTACAGGTCTAAATCCCTCTTCAGCAACAACTATTTTTAAAGTAACAATAGTAAGATAAAGGTATAAAATTTTGGATTTTGCCTTTTTGTACTTTCTTAAGCAATATCTTTTTTTGAGAATATAGTTCATACAATAAGGAAAGAAAATATGTATTTAAACCATATGTAATCTAATTAAGGAGATTAATTTATTATAAATTTGTTGTAAATAAATTTGTTATAAATAAATTCGTTATAAATAAATATAATTTGTTATAAATAAAAACACCTGAGTGACCTTCCCAATACATAGATTTAAAGCTATTCTGACAGCCTGGGACAACGGAAGAGTATTAGCTTTATTAGCACCTACATTTGACTGAAATAAAGTTTCAAAAAGTACCTGTGAGCTGGACAGAAGATACCCATGAAGTCTTGAGAAGCAGAGATAGGCACACATTAGTGCTTCTTCTGACCCAGACTGAGGTTTATGTGTGCATTTCTGGAGCTGCCAACGAGCACTTTGGCAAAAGTGAACCCAGAAAATACACACATGGTCCATACACAAAAGTCCTCAGCCCCTGTCTGGTCTCACCACATCTGTCTGTGCGAGTTTGCCACCACCCCTCCTATCATATCCTCTCCCCTACACGCTGTCACAGCCTTCCAGAGAGGCATCGGTGGGTTCTGCAGCTTAGGGGAGGCTTGTGCTCTTTAGATATCCTGCACATCCTTCCTTGTTGCTGGGCCTGGACACAAGTGGCCTCTTCCCTTTTACCTCTTCCCTTTCCTGAGGAAGATGCAAGTGCTCAGCATGGGAAAAACAGGCAGCAGGATCTACTGGTGATCCTAAGCTGCTACGAGCAGCCTGATGCTCTCTGCACCCTGGCTGATCTCGCATGGTGCCTAAACTGGTCCCAACACACCTGGCTTTCCTCTCCAAGGTGTCATCAAATGGAGTCTACAGCCCTGTAGAGGGCTGCTTTAATTTAAGAGGCTGTTTCAGATGATGTCGCCATCCATGGTCACAGTGAAGGCTCCACAGTTCCCTTCCAGTCCAGGGAAGAGCAATTGCTTGTAAACAAATGAATATTGTTTAACATTAACTAGGACTGCCTCAGTCTGATGTATATTCTCAGTGTATCAGAAAAGATCTTTCTTCTAAACAAAAGGGAAATCAAGTATAACCAATTAATTTCAATACCCTTAAAATGCAACACGAGACTGTTTTGTGAAGGCTGGTGGGGTACACAGCTCTAAAGATTACCTTATCAACAGGACTACTTAAATGATATACAAGGAAATACATATTTCTCAAAATTATCATTTACTTCCAATCTACATACTGCATGATTTAGGCAAATGCTGCATTTAAAGCATATGCGTAAAGGAAAACCCCATGTGGAACTACACAGGACTGAAGCCTAAGTCCACAAAACTTCAGAGACACAAAAGCAGCACATACTGACATAATTTTTTTTCTGATGCTTGCAAATGGAATAGATTTTTAACTTTACTGATGAGCAAAACTGTATACAGAAACTTGAAACTGTTTCAGAATTATTGTTAATTACAAAGCTCTTGAAAATGCCTGTGAGCAATCCACGTCCTTTTATTTATTTTTCTCTTGCCACACAATATGTTATCAGGAGCAGCAATTGTTCCCCCATAACAGAACTTCTGCTAGTTGAAATACACAGCATCTCATTCCAACCTACATTTTGTATTGAGGAATGGACATATTTAAAATTAATCAGGCCACTTTTTGCATCTATTTCTGTAAGTGCTGCTGGCTGTTGCATTGCTGTAACACATCATCAAGGAAATGGCCAGTGGGAACAAGAGTTCTGCAGATTGACAAGACAAGCAACTTTTATTAAATGCAAACTGTCAACTTTCGTGCTTTAGATAAATGCTTTGATTTAGGCGGGTCAGAGACAGGCAGGAAGTGTCAGCAGACAGATTGGAAGGTCTCTGGGACTTTTGAAGAGATTTATAAGTTGACTTTTGTTTAACTGCTTCGTTTTTAAGCATTTTGGTTTCTTTGAGGTACTCAAACCCAAGCTGACATACCTTCTAATTTTGCTGTGTGCTGACTGGGCAAGTTTAATAAAAACTGCAAATTTTCACTGTTCTCAGTGATTTAGCAAGAAATCTCAATAATCTTATAGGTAAAATGACCTAGAAATAGCCTTTGATCTGCAGTCTACATATCCATCATAAAACACAGAAACACAATCAGCACAAAATGCTGCAACAAAGACCTGGGGTTTTTGAGTCACCAGGCTGCCGTACATTTTGTGTGTAATTAAATTATCATTGTTCTTCCACATCGATAAAACAGTCAGATCAAACTTCTCCTGACCTGTGGGTAGGGGGAGAGGCTGCTGTTCTCTACTCAAACACATTTACACAGCCAGCCCCAGAACAGGTTCTAGCTCTAGGGAGAGCCTGTGGCAGGAAAGCAGTTCTTTGCCATTTATGCAAGAGATGTGGTCAGCTGACAGCTGCTGAGGAAAGGCTGATGCACGGGGTGCAGAAATATCTCTGTCTGTGTCTCTACACTCATTCTCCTTTTCCTTCCTCCTGCTGTGTCTCCTGTGCAAGGCGGTGGGTGCCAGGGCTCATCCTGGGGCAGGGAAAACCATCTCTCCTCGTGTTGCTCAGAAGCTTTAGGGTAGTGAGGGAACACTACTGCCCTACGGCCTCCTTACAGACAGGAACTGGCAGCTGAAGCCCCCAGGCTGCAGTTCCTCACACATTTCCTGAAGGATCTGTTGGTANGGGAAAACCATCTCTCCTCGTGTTGCTCAGAAGCTTTTAGTGAGGGAACACTACTGCCCAACAGCCTCCTTACAGACAGGAACTGGCAGCTGAAGCCCCCAGGCTGCAGTTCCTCACACATTTCCTGAAGGATCTGTTGGTGAGTAAGGAGCCCTGCTCCCAGGGGGACCACCAGCATTTCTGCTCTGGACTCTGTGCATGTCTCCACCACTGCTGTTAAACCACTTGTGATGAAATCCAGCATGGTGGAATTTTCTCCTGAAAGTTCACTTTTAAAAGCAGCAACATGGAAAGTAGTTCTTTGCTTTGACTTATTATAGAAAAGGCATGTGAGCAGAAGGTAGTGGGACCCACCTCCCAGAATATCATGCCCAGTGCAATATCCCATCCTTTGCTGTTGGAAGTAATTTGAAAGAACATTTTCAACTTTTCCACACTGCTAGCCAGTTTAAAAAGGAGATTGCTAGTGGTGTTCTAATAGCTGCTTACTTTTATTCATGATATCTGCTTTTCTGTATGTGTTTTCCTGATGTTTTTGCAAAGAGGTTATTTCCTTGACCTTCACATGGTTTGGGGAAAAGGTTTGCATTTTAGATTTTCATTTTAATTTTGTTCCAGTGTTTAAAGAACAAAATGAGACTGTAAGCTCCCTGGAGGATGTTTAAGGTACAAGCTGTGAGCCAGATGCAAGCTATAAAAACTCCCCAGTTGAGACTCCTTGCAGGCAGCTGTAGTCACCTATCTTTGGAGACTTCAGGCCCCAGCGTGCATTGAAGCCAAGCCCCTGTGATCAAGGGAGAATATTTAATGCTCCAGTGACCCAGGGTCTCCTTGGTGGTCATGCCTATCTTAAAAGCATAGATTGTTATCCATTCAATTTTTACGCAAATTAATTTTTTCCTCCAGGACTCCTGGCCAGAGGAGACTTCTGTGAGATACCATGGGCTTCTACACATAAAATAATTATGATAAAGGAAAGCATTTCCTCAAATAAATGTGCAGCATAGAGATGAATATGCAGCTTTATTAATATTGTTGCTTTCCATCTTGCATAGACTGAATTCATTGTTTTTTACTGCATTAATTTCATGATCCATGAACGAAATAATCCTGCTGCAGTATTGCTGGAAAGCCACCCCAGGATATCCAAATCACAGACAAATCCAGCCAGCTCTCCATTGCAAAGTTAACATTGCTGGTTAAATGCTTTAAGCACCCAACTCTGTGACAGGAACAATAAAGTTTTTGGCCCAAAATGCTAATCTTAACAAAGCTCACACATATCATTAATTATGCAATACACACTGAAAGATTTATAATCTGGGTTTGCTCACTACTGTCAACCAGTTTGACAGAGAGCTTCCCTGGGTTACAAACAGCCAAGTCCAGAGCTCTCAGCCTGCAGAAATTCATCACCACCCCAATCAGAGGTGAGTTACACATCTTATATCTCAGGAATGGATGAGAAGAACAATGTGGCCCTGACATGTTTTGTCTGAGGGTAGGTGTTTAAGAAAACAAGAATAAGAAGTAGCAGGAAATGTGAAGAGAAACACAAAGACATACTGAAGACACTCAGATTCAAAAAAGCATTAATAGGACAGTCCTCAGGCTTTGGGTCAGGTGCTGGGTCAATAAAGTTTGGACTGTTTCATGTGTCTGCAAGACTTCTGTGAATGCCTTGGAAATCAAAAGGACCGTGGTTAAGACACCCATGTCCATCATCATTATTGTGGCCCTCAACCTGCAATACCCTGCATTTTTGGTTACAAGTTTAGATTGAAAGGAAGTCTATGTCAAGACACAGAGTTAATTTATGATGGGTTCTTATCATAGTTCCAGAAGTCTGAAATAACTACTAAATAAATTAAAAAATTATTTCTTCATTCAGGATACTTTTGTACATGTTATAGATGTGTAATATAAGTGTTACAAGAAGTCATGACTTGCATTTTAAATTGAAGCACTGGAGCCATCTCAGCTCACAATTGTTTTCAAAGATTAGTGGAGTAAAATAACATCTTAATTTAGTCCATACGCCGTTTCAAAGCATTGTGGTGTATAGAAATAGAAATGAGTGGGCTTCAGATGTCTAATTAATTTAGGTGCTTTTCTTGCAAGTCTTTTGGTGTCAGTCCTATTGGTGTTATTGCTGAGGAAAGTTTATCTGTGTTCATTTAAATGTTGAGAGGCTCAGTGATGAAAACTGTTTAATTGCACTAGACAGATGATACCAATTAGGATTTATACATAAATCAGAGGCAGAGATAAATTCAAAAATTAACAGGTTTTGCTTAGATGGCTGAGATAATTTCAGCTTACTACAAAAAGAAGGGTTTTTTTCCTTAAATAATTTTGTTTATACTGGCACAATGTGTTCAGCATAGCATCTAACACTATGTCCAAGTCATCTGTTAACTTCATCCGCTTTCTCAGATGTTTATAGTTCCCCATCCTATATTGAGTGAAAAATGGATGCCAAAGCCACAGGATGACCTGAGCTGACCTAATGTTTGATTGCCTCCATCCCAGTTCATGGGTGAGAGCTGGTGTTGACTCCCAAAGTCTTATGCACAGCTTGTAATTGATTTCCATTTGACCTGCAGTGTTTAATTTTGTTCACCAACGAGTTTCTAGATCATCTTTGTTGTTTGTTTGTGAGTGGGTGAGGTCAGTGCACCATATGTAGGCCTGGGCCCACAGGAGGTCACCGGCAAGTGTCACCTACTGAGGGACCACCAAGATCCATTTTAGATGCAGAAACATCCCTTTCATCCATGAGCCCTGGGAAACACTGCAAAATTCAAAAGATGTCAAAATGAAAAAAAATATTCCTAATAAAAACAAACAAATTTGTCTTCATTATTTTATTTGACAAGTATTTTTGAACATGCAGACACTTTGGTTTTCAGAAAGAAATCAGGGAAGACTTCATGCTGGTGATATGTCAGCTCTGGCGTCCATATGTGTCCTTAAATAATGGCACAAACATATTAATAACAACAGGTATGATTATGCCTTTAATAAGTACCCTAGGAATAAAAGATTTCTGAGCAAGCACAGCAGTGTGCTCCCAGGAGCCTGTTCTATCACCTACACTGTCCTCCCCAGTGCATAGTTGAAGGTTCATTCATATGGTCAAGGTAAATAATATCAAGATGAAATTATCTCAGTCCATCAGGCAAAGGAATGGTCAACTCTCCCAAAGGTATGACAGGGTCAATAACCCAAAGAAATTCCCTATGCTCCACTTCAGAGCTCCCCGTTTTTTGCTTTGTGTGTGTGTGTAAATGCAAACATGGCCATCTCATATTTTGCTTAATCCTGTTAATAGAAGAAATACTTCTGTTTCCAAACACACATTTCAAAGCTGGTTGCATCCTGCTGGAAGATGTAGTTACTGGATGATGTAGAGCATCACCCTTATTTACGTGAAGGTGCTTCCTGTTAGCATGGTATCCTCCATTCCCTGGCTTCATTTTTTGCCTCCTGCATGTGGCTAATCACTCTATAAACAGGAAGGACACTTGAAACATCATCTAAATAAACCGTGGTGTGTATAATTCTCTGGTAGGTTAATGAGGAAGAAGTTGGCCAAAAAAAGAAAATTGTTATATGCAAGACAGCAGTTCTTATGAAAGTAAAAATGTCTTTGTATATGGGATCTCCATACTGACTAAAACCACTCTATAAGTAGAAGTCTAAACAAAAAGAAAACCTAAACTTGGCTGTTATATGTGTTTTGTCACAAGCAAAAACACACACATAAATTCAGTCCCCATGTGGCCTCAGGTGAAGGCAGGGGAGCTACACGGAAGGGATTATCTTGCCATGCATTTGCAGTGAAGTGCGGTGTCAGCCCTGCTCCCTTGCCACCTGGCTTTACGGCTCCTGCTGTGGGTGCTACACCTCCAAGATGCCCAAAGCAGACAGTGCAGTCAGGCACTGGGCCCACCGTAAGCAAATGCTAAAAAACTGTCTAACTTCAGATGGACAGTAAAGCTGCTGAAAACTTTGCATCAATTGTCAACTTGTCCCTCTTCCAAAAACTCCCAGAGACTCTTGTTCTTCGTATTAACTTCTCTTTTCTAACACAGAAATTGTTCAAAAAAGCAACGCTATTTTACTTTAGTTCTCAGATTGGTCTTTATTCCATCCAGATGTTACTGCTCATACTCCTGTCTTCATTTAGAGCAACACTTTGTAGAATACCTAATCTTTAAGTCACTTTTACTTTAATTCACCGCTGTATTTTTTAAATGACTGTGTTTGACATAAACCACTGACTGGTTTCACAACTGTGGTGTCTCCACCTTTGGCAAACTGCTCACTTATTTGTTCAATCCACATTTAATGGAATTGCTGGAACCACTTAAAATCCATAAATATACTACAAATTACAAGCACAAATCATATTTGGTGAATTAGTGCAGTTGGGAAGACTGAATAATTCGTACTCAGAAGAAATCAAGTCCATTGCAAATGTGTAACTGTAGTTTCCGAAAAGGTTAAAGATTTTCCACAAGTATTCAGAGTTAAATCTACATTTTGAAATATTTATCTACTTTTGATGCTTTTCTTTTATTTAGTTTTGATTTGCTAACACATTCTATGGCCTTTATGCATTGAATTTGCTGTCACTAACTCTCAGCTACAAATGCATCTGTGCACACTATATTAAGCAATTAGAATGCTTTTTTTTGGTGTACACTTGCATATGTATTATTCCCATCCATTCCACGCAATAAAACATTCCTCAGGGACTAGATCGTCTGCTTGCTTATGCCCTTTATTGAATTCCATGTTGATGTGCCAGACAAGAACCATTTATTGGCTTTAGCCAAGCAAAGAAAAATTAACATCACCTCACAGCCAGCGCCGAAAGTTCAGCTGTTCAAAATGAAACTCACTTGAAACAACCTCAAAGTTTTCAGTTAGTGTCTTCAAATGTATTTTTTTGAGAACTTAAAGGATTTAAGAAAGTATATTCTTGAATTGGACTGAATCAACAAATTTAAGTCAAGAGGAAGGTTTGGACTAAAATACTTCGGAAGCCGATTTGACATTTACAAAAATTGTAATGTTATCATAAAAACACATCATAATTCTCAAAAATAAAAAAAACACTTAAAGGAGAAAGTAAATAGTTGGAACCCCTGTTGATAGAGCCAAGTCACAGCAGGGTTTATACCCATGCTAAGCAAGGGGGAACGCCTTGGTGTGGCATTAAATGAACCAACCCACTGCCTGTTGGGACTTTTGCAGCAGTATCCTAATGCACCCCACAGCTCTGGCCAAAATCTGACCCTGATTATACCAGAAGGGCTGTTCTGGAGAAACTCTGGAGTTTCTCCCAAGTAGCCAAGACAGGAATTCATTCTGGTATATTCAGTTCTCTCAGTCTTGTTGCTGGTTTTGGGGGAGGTGAAGGAAACAGCAATATGATCTGCCTCAACTATATAACCACCCTGCATCACTGAGACTTTCCAGACCATCCTAACTCCCCTAACATATTAGCACATCTTCCACTCACTCTTTTTTCCCAAAGATAACGAGCAAAGCTGAAACCAAACACAACAGCTGTAGCTTCCTCAAACATACGCCCTGCCTTGAATGTTCCATTTCTCTCCTATCCGAACACATGGCCATTTTGCTGTTGAAACATTCTGTATTTGCATTATCTTTGCTCACTTTCCCCTCCATTTTCCCCTTCTCTTGTGCCTCTTTCCTAGGAGAAAATTACTTGCTGGAAAGCTCAATGTCTTTGGACTTGTGCTGGAAAGAAGTCAACAGCTGCAGGTGTCCAAACTTTTCAGAACCTGATACTTCCTTACAAACCAGGGTGGGGAAGAAGTTTCATATTTCACCTTTTCTGCTATTGCAGTGGACTCATGCAAATGGTGGCTGTTTGCAGCACAAAAAGGATCCAGAGAACTCTCAGCACCTCTTGCTGCTGTTTGGTTTCTGCTAAGAAGCGCTATTACCTCAGACTCCTTGAATCAGCTTCAGCTGCAGCACAAGGAGAGAGTAACATTACATTTTTTCTCCCTCCAGAAGAAGCACACGCTCCTTCCTGGAGCTTACTCCCTCCTCCTCTCAGCCATCAGTGCAGATCCACACCATGCAACTCTCACATCCCAAGTCACAAAAAGTCCATGCAGATCTTATCCTGTTCCAATTAATTGTACTGCTCAGTCTCTCAATCGGTCTTTAAGACCTTTTCTCTCTTTGGAGAACGAGGGGACCAGAAAGAAGCCAAATATTCAGACCTCAGGGCTCCCTTAAGCAGGATCCAGTTTCTAGAGAGGAATATGATTACAAGCAGCATTCAGGCAACAATGTGTTTTAGGTGTCTGCTCTCAGGCCAGCATGGAATAGGCCCAAGAGCCCCAGTTTTGTCCCAGCAGCCTTATACTGTCTTGGCTTCTCCAGTGAGTGTTCCTGATTTATGCTGATGTAAAAGAAAGAAAGGAGAAAAAGAGACATGTGTAAGAGCTACAGGGTTTTGTAATTGGCACAGCCAAGAAGCAAGAAGCAAGAAGAAATCCCTCAAAAATCTTTCTCTTACAAAATGCAGAGTAAGGCTGAGTAAGGGATTTGATGGCACTGATTTACTGTCAGGGAAGGAGACAATATGCACCAGTATCATAAACATATGAAGAAACATCTATTTTCATTGCTGTTCTGATAGACAAGGCTCAGTTTCAATGACTGGCCCAGACCTTCAACAGTTCTGGTTTGTTCCATATCATGTTCAGCTCATCTGTCACAGAGTGGCAGGCGGTGTTGTCTTTATCAAAAGAAAGAAAAATCACGCCAAGAACTCAAACTGAAAGATGTGATCTGCCATAATAAGAAAACAATTAATTTTTTTTCCTCTGACTTCTCCCAAAAATGTGAAAGCTGTGCTGTCTCCAAATAAAAAAGATAAATGAGACTTAAATCTGCGTTATGTTAGCAAAAACCACCTGCAGTTAATTACAACTAGATAAAGGGATGACTTGTCTTTTGGTCCAAATCTTCTGTCTTTGAGGCCCACGTCTGTTCCAAACCACACAAAAGAAAGATTTCAGCTCTGATTTATTTTGTGATAGGCAATGGAGGGAACTCATGGCACTGCACTCCTCACTCCTCCTGTGTGCTCCCATAGCTACAGCCCTTGGTACAACATGATTTGCCTAACTTCCATGATTTAATGAATTTTGGTGGGGGTGAACTGCATAACTTAATTAAAATGTTTACCCCAACAAACAATGTGTGTATGCTCAGCTATCTATTTGTACTGATTTTCCTTTTTCAAGAGCTCCTTTCCTGCAATAAATATTTTTTTTAATCAAAGCAAGGAACACACTTTCCCCCTTGGCCACTAGTATCAGTATTAGTTGCATATTAAAGTTTTATAGGAGTCCAGAAATTATGTTTTCTCCATATCAAACTCATCCTTGGAGATTTTCCCTTTCAGACAAATCTACTGTTCTGATTCACATTAGAGATGGGACAACAGAAAGAGTGGTCTGACAGCACATTTTGAAAGGAAACTCTTTTTAAGGTGGCAGAAAACTTTGGGATGGATGTACTCTATCGGATCTCTTTGGGATCGGATGTACTCTAGCTTGTTGGCAATTTTTGTGCACACACCAGACCTGGTGGCTGGATTACTTGCCAAAAGCATGTCACCCACCTAAAGCAAAGTATATCTCATCGATTGTACTATCTCTTAATGGTTTCTAAGCAGTGACTTCATCAGGGCTCTGACACACAGTTAGTGGTTCATGCAGACTAAATAACATTATGCAGAACTTCCTTTGTTCTAAAGCCTGTTTTTCATGTAGAGAAGGGATCCAAGGCTTATCCCAGACTAGGTCCCTTTGATTAAACACAATATAATTCTATTTTTCCACTGTGTGCCAACAACAATCACCATATCTATCAGTTCAGCTGCATAGCTGTCAAATTTAGATGCTGCATTTACTTTTCTAAAGCCATTATCAACCAGATTTGTTCACCTAATTTCAGTGTAGTTACAAGACCGGGCCATACTATGGACTTCTTGTGCTACTGTCACATCTAATTTAATCATTTTCTGCTAAGTTAAAGTCTAACCTGCCAGACTTTTGACAAATCAGAAAACCATTTCACTCCTTCTTTAACATCTAATCTCACACAAGGGTTTGTGAACAGACAGGTTCTCTGAGTGATCCACTCCATTACTCCTGCAACAGAGAGGGAAAAAATATATTAGCCTGCATCTTCCAGACAGCAGTGTGAGACCCGTGACCACATGCAAGGAGCCAAAAAGTTGAAAGAGGAATCCAAATGCTACCAAATCACGTAAGTCTTTAAGCATGCTGGTTTTATTCATAATCAAGTCCTTCCTTTGTGCATCTCCTCAGCCTGAGGAGGAGAGCTGCCAGGAAGTTGTCTTGGGGGGCATAGCACCCCACAGAAGAACTTTGCTGCCAAGAACAGTTTCCTTATTTTACTGTTTAAGTGCTAACAATTTTCTGCTAATGTGTCTGAAAGTCTGAAGCTGGCTTGTACCCAGCAACGTAGCCATAGGCCTTTTTTTCCTATAAACCCTCCAAAACCCTGTTCTCCCTGGTTTTCATTATTTGCCCCTTGCTCCTATACCCCCTTTGCTGCAGTTTCCTGGCCAGGGCATCAGTGACCAGCAGCAAGGTCATGGTATGGCTCCAGGGCCCCTGCAACCACAATAAAGAGAGGTAGGAGGGCATCCCTGCAGCATGTGCTGGCAACCCTCTGCTGCTCCTAAGGGCACAGGGGAGTTCCAGGCACTTCTGAGAGTACCCTAGGAGAGGATATGGAGAGGTGGTAGCAATGGGTTTGACAGCAGGTTTTGAGTAGACTGAGGGTCAGCATGAGGATCTGTGTTTGGCCACGGAGGAAGAATTCCAAATGCAGAGATGTGCAAGATGCGCAGAGGCGTATGCTGGGAAAAAGCTCCGAGCATCAACCCCGAGTGGATGTGAAACCCAGCAATCTTCACAGCTTGATGAATATCTGCCATTTTGACAGGAAATGCCAAATGCCTTGAATTAATTATGTCTCTAGCCTTTTCCTGCTGGAGAGAGTGCATCGGGCCATTTGAAATAACAAAGCCTGGACAAACAAACAAGAACTGAAAAGGGTAAAGTCATTGCTGTGAATCAATCATCTTCAATGAAATTAATTGATATTTCCCTTCCTTCTGCCCCTTCCCCCCTATTCCAGTTTACTTCCACAGAGCAGAGCCCATATTTCAAAGGATTTTGAAGTAGCCTCACCACAGAAAAGCCTCAAAGAACAAAAGAAACTGGGAATTCAACAGTAATAGGCAATAGACACGAAGGGGCAGATTTAAGGTGCCTTAGAAAGCTACACCAGATAAGGAAGCAAGGCTGCTTCTGGGGAAGTGCTGGCAAAGTGGTACCACAGAGGGACAAGCAAATTGTGTTTATAATCCCAAACTGGTTTTAAGGGGCAGTAATGTTGGAGCAAATCAGAGCAGCCAAATGGAAAATTAATAAATAAATAAATTATTAAGCAAAGAGAGGCTTACATGGGAGGACCATGAAAGGCCAGAAAAAGCACAGAAAAAAACTAGTAGCAAAAATCCAAATGGTTCATTGCCATTCGGAAACACTAGGAAAGAAAACATTCACCAGAAATCATTGTCCTCAGGTGCCCTGAAGGGAAAGAATATCTAGATTAGACACGCTTCATGAAGGAATTATCACATGGGCCTTCAAATGAAGTGCTGATATGTTCTTTACAGGCAGAACTTCCAATGCAAAGGCTGAGCACTGACCCTAGTGCCGGGTTTGTCTCTTTTATAGACAGCGAAGAGAAAATAGCATTGCTGAAATCCTTAACTATTATTTTTTAAAAACTGAGCTTAGCTGTGCAGAATGATCAGTAAAGCTTGAAAAGATTTAGAAATTTGGTGAGAGAATGAACTCTTGCCAAATCCACTGAGATATACTACTCCCTCGCAAATTACAGCTGATTTATAGACGTTTGTTGTAAGAAGTTGTTTTGTCTGAGACAAAGTGCCTACCACTAAGCTACTGGGCGGACTATAAGAGTTTTAAAGGATTGCCCTTTGAGAATGATCTCTATCCAGATATAAAACAAATTCTGAACTGAATAAATCAAGTCTTCTGTTGAGGTGATCATTTGAAGCACAATTTTGGCTGTGTTCTTGATAGCTGTATTTTCACTTTTTTTTTCAGAATCCTTCTCAAAATTTGGCTTGGACCGAGTTTTGTATTTAAAAGAGTCTATTTACATAAGTGCATGTAAATATACAGAATGTTTTACATTTATCTGTTATTTTCACTGATCCACAAATTCCAGAGCAAGCCAGCTCTTCATTCAAGTGGGATATATACTCCCAGATTCAAATTTCTTTGCAAGTTTCCAGCCAATATTCACTTTTCCAGCAAAGGGGAAAAATGACATAGAAGAAAAGATTAACTGAGAAATCCCCCTCTCTTTTATCTGTCCCTAACTTCACAGGAGAATCTGAGGAAATTGTATTCACACTGGGCCCTGGTAGGGCAGCAAAGAAAAGTAGAGTGACGTCTGGCTGTGCTGAAAATTACTTTGTGTTATAGGAACGCTGCCTGTGATGTTTCCCAGAAAAACTAACCCAAATTGCTCTTCTGAAAGATGTTTTCAGCACACAAACTGTCACTTGGGCAAAGCCCAGCTTTGCCCAGGAGACTCTCTGTCCTCGTTCTATCAAAACAGCAGGTAGGTTTTCAGAATGTATATTGTATAAGCACAGACATATGTTTAAACATGCTCAGTTTGTTTATTCATCTGCATCCACAGATGCCACCAGCCAGGCAACCACTGGGCTGGTGTTAGTGTTGCTGCCTGATTTAAAAGCACTGATCAGCAACTTGCACAGGACACAAGCACACTGAGACAGGGCCACAGTATGGACTTCATTTTGATATCTGAGTAGGATGTTGATGTTCATTAATTAATGCCAGTGTTCAGAGGAGAAGGTATTCAGTGAAAATATTTGCTTTTATGTTGTTTCCTAGAACTAAATATCAGAACGGAAGAAGGAAAGCGAGAAGTCCAAAGACAAAAAATAAGTCCAAACAGTTACTTTTTCCCAGGAATAAAGCTGACCATATCCTTGGGGTATTGAACAATTGTTTGTACAATCAGTGAAAAAATAGCTATCAATAAGGACCTGTAAGAACATCATAAGAGTTCAGGTCTAACACGCTTAAGCACACTGATTCCTAGAGCTGGGAGAGTCCTTTGCGGATGACATCCATTCATTGACTCAAGATTAATTTTTCAATTAGATTTATATTTCTACTTTAAAAAAAGAAAGCTGGGGTCTTTCAGAAACCAAGGGCTGACAAACTGTATTAATTATAGTAGTGAGTCTCTCAGATCAAGCCCTGCCAAAGGCCACAAAAGTGGGTAAAATACTCCAGAAACATAAAATAACATTTTCTGCAGCCAGTCACTGCCCTTTCAACATAAATCTCAGTGATCCTTTAACCTCTAGGATATAGGTCATAAAAATAAAAAAAAGAGGAAAAGAGTTGCTTACTCAACTTCCCAGAGAATGAAGTGTGAGTATGGAAACAATTTTTCCCAAGAACTTCATGCAAAATATTTTATGGATTACTTTTCCTAATTCCTATTCCTAAATTATTGCAAATGCAGCAGCCTGTCAATTGCAATTACTGAGAGTGGGAGATGACCAGTAGGTCACCATTCCCAGATATCCTAAACATGTCAACTTTCATTATTGTTCCTTAATATCATCCCTCCTTCAATTGCTATTTGCATTCTACCACACACTGGTGCCTGTTGCTTTTTTGGGTGAAATTCCTAGTTATTGAGCAGGACTAATTTATAGCTAGGCATGAAAACACATTCTTGAAAGCACTAGGGTGACCGGTAAAAACTATTATTTGGGTTAAAGCATAATTGACTCTCTAAGCTGCACTTAGACTTGTCTCTTGTTTCTCAAAGCCTTGATCTCTCCAGTCTCTCTCAGTTCTCCTACAATTTGGGATGCGGTGCCAAAGCCTGATGTTGCACTGCTGTGTTCCTACAAACTGGTACAGTAAGCAGAAGTATTTTGGCCCTTGATTTTGGTCAAGTTTTCACAAAGAGATTATTCTTTCAGGAAGTGTGAATCCATGTGCCCAGCGATGACCTCTTAGTGCAGCTGCCGTGTGTCTTAGGGAGAACAGGAGTGAAGTAAGGCAAACTTCTGTCCTTCTTCTGTCTTCCAGAGCTCCCTGGCTTGGAGGTTTGCCAGGATTCACAGCTGGGGTCAGATAGGAAGAGCAACTGAGGTCCAAGGTCAGACTAAGGGCTGGTGGGAGACGTTTGCTGGGGCCCGGAGGGGAGAGGAGATGGGGAATGTAATGAGCTCAGAGAATGGGGATCTTGACAGAAAAATGCACTGAGGGCAAGGAGATGAATGAATATGGGCTCTCAAAGAACAGGGGAGTTTTCTTTTTTTTCTGCAAAAGCCAGACCCCATTTCTCTATCAAACTATACAAACATTAGCTAAAAGTAGAGCAAAATTACATTTACTGAGTGCAAGCAATTGAATTAGGGAATACAATGGAAATTAATTCACCAGCAGCTGTCCTAAAATCACCAGAAGTCAGTTTATCTTTGCCACAGGCCATCGCATGGGGAAAACTTCCTGTTTGGTTTCTAAAACGTCCTACTATGGAAAAAAAGACACATCCACTGGGTTTTTGTAGTTTCTGATGTTTTGTACCAGACCAGGCTGTAACAATACCCAGTGTCTGCATTTGACATTAGTCAGCTTTGAGGGAATGCAGGTTAGTTGCTTCTTTTCTACCTCAGGATGGGAAAACTGGCCAAAGAAGGCTCTGGACTGGGGAGAAAACTTCAGATATCTTCTGTGGCAGGAAAAGTATCAAGCTAAAATGGGTAAGAGCCATTTCTAATAAAAAGTATACCAGGAAAGGTAAACAGAAAGGTTCTTCGGATTACTGCAAGACTTTAATTGATAACACAGTTAACAAAGAGACAACTCCACAGGGATGCTCAGATGCAGTCAAGATGGGCTTCTTACAAAGTTAAGTCAACATGGCACAGAAAAAGCAGTCCCCAAGCCCTGGGGCTGAGGCCATTCCAGGCCATCTCACTCACCACAGGGATCTTTTTGCAGTGGCATTTTGCCTTGTGTCAGCCCTTTGTTTCACCATCTTCCAGTAGCCTCTGTGCTCCTCTGGACGGGACATCTGTCTCTGCCTGGACATCTACCTACAGCAGTGTCTGCTAAGCAAGGACCAATGGTGAGAATGGCGGTCAGGATGTAGGCAGTGAGAAAAGAAAAAGTGTGGATAAAGGAAAGAGGTTGGGAGCTGAGGGAGGTGCTGTGATCAAAAACCAGAGAACCCAAATGGCAGGCTCACTGCAAGAAAAAGGTTAAGATATGAGAAGGCATCCCAAAGTGGGACCTGTCCCTCGCTGAGTGTGGCCCAGGGACCTGACCAAAAGAAGAAAGCAAGACTGAAAGACAGGAGTCAGGAGAAGGGACACTTGAGCACAAGACTCAGCAGCACACACTGGGTAAGGCATCTCCTCTAGCACCTGTACCTAAGGAGTTGGGGTAGCTGTCCACCCTCGGTCAGAGCAGGGTGCCGCAGTGGGGAGGGCATGACTGCATGCACTCTCTCAGGGCACAGTGTGGTGGCCTCCTGCACCTTGATTGCCTGAGGCAGCCAAGAGGGAAGAACTGCACTTTGGACACATTTCTGGGAAATGCATTTGCTGTTATGAAATATAGGTGTTCTTCTTAAAAAGCAGTAAAATCCCCTATTTGCTACAAGGCATGAGAAAACCTGTGCCTAGCACCCGTCCCTGCTTAACTGTGAGCTAACAGTGAACAAGAAGGAATTCTCTAAAAGAAGCTTTGAAGCCTGTTTTTTCCACCTCTGGCCCCATATGGAGCAGTTCTGCATGTGCTGGGCAGTTGCAAGCATGCCCTGCGTTTGCACAGCTGTGAGCCCTGCAGTTTTGTGCTTACACAGAAAGATTTGCCTTACACAAACAAACAAACAACATACCTTTGGTGTGCTATTAAGAAAGAACGGCACTTTTGTTTGGTATTAAAAAAAATGAGACGTGTTTCTTTACGACTTCCTTCTTACGTGATTAGATAGAGAGGCTGACAAAAATCATTTTACGTCAAAGAAATCCATTTCTCCAAATATTTTGCAATTATTTCCTTTCAGGCAATCTCTCCCGTATTAGCAGTTTTCCTTTTGTGTCTGCAGCTGCTGCCCCCAGCCCACACCTCTTCTTCTTCGAGTTTTGCGATAAGTGAACCCCAGGAGGTGGTTCAGGCATGACCATAAGCTCAGTTGATATCTGAGCTCTGTTACTGAAAGCTTCTCCAGAAAGAGGAGGCTCAGAAGAGCAGATCCTCTGAGCCCTTACGTCACAAGGGAAATTACACATTCTGCACTCCTAAAAGCACTGGGGAGATGAGACTTTCAGATGTGTCAAAACAACCAGCCTAGCCATCAATCTTTTCCTACAAGGCTTGTACAACAGCCTGTTTGCCACGCATCCCTAAAGTGTGACTCTCCTGACATTATAAAACCATCTGAGCTAAAATATGGGAAGTCAGGCAAAAAGTTAAAGGCAATAACATTCCTTACTTTTGCAAAACAGGCATGTTTCATGAATATGGATGTTTTGCAGTGGTACAGGGGAAGCTGCACTAGGCAGTTGGAGCTTCTGGAATGCTTTCCCAACAAAAGCAAGGTAATAACACACTATGAAGGATAAAAAAGTGGCTGAGTAAGAAAATACTTTGAATTTGGAATTAAATGAAACCTAAGGCACAACCAGCATTCAAGACACATCCTGAATCATTCACTCTGCTGTCTTTACAGCTGAGGTGATCGGCACAAAGCCAGCCCCATGAGCGGCTTCACCATGCCCCTTTGAACAGCCCCCATGCTCAAGGCTCTGTTGCTCAGTGTGGGGAGGGAAGGTCACAGCCCCCTGCCTGTTCCTGCAGAGGTCCTGGTGTTGCTCTTTGCTGATGCCTTCCAGGAGGCTTGGTAGTCTGTTCAGTCTTTTTGCCTGAGCCTAGGAACTCCCTGTGTCCTCTTTTCTCTGTGTAATACTGCCTTACTGCATCTGAACAGGGCTGGCTCCTTGGCAAATATCCTCTTCTGGTACACACCACAGGCATTTTAGTAAACCTCTGCGCACTGATAGCTCCTTTCCTTTGATATCTTGAGCTTCACAACGTCAAAAAGCACAGCACAGAGCCTCCTGCACTGTGTAACCAGCCATATGGACAAACTTTGGCAGAGGAGGGAAAATGCAAACAGCAAAACCTGCTCCTCTTGAAAGAAGAGGGCACCATGATGCTATTTCCTACTGACACATGAGAACTGCAAATGACAGCACAGGTCCTTGTCCACAGCTCTGCATCCCTCCTAGTTCAACACCACCTGGAAAAACTCAGTGAGCCTAAGAACTGACAAAGCCTGAAGGAATGGGAAGAAGAATGCCCCCTATCAGGTGTTCCGGGTGGTGTTTGTTCAGTGGAAAATTCAGAGGGAGAAAATATCCTTTTACACCACATGGAACTGAGCAAGGGGTAGCAATTCCCAGCCCAAGCACTGTCTGCTCTCCCTCTTGCTGGGTGCTTTGGGGCCTGGCTGACCAGTGCACCCCTGACCAGGCTTTGTACCCAGGGAGGAAGGCTCTTTCAGAGCCCAGGGCAGTGAGGCCCTGGCACAAGGAGGTTCTGCTCATGCCCTGGGACAGCAGCAGGGAAGGGCACTGGGGTACACCTCTTCCCCACTGCACCCTCCGTGTCCCATGGGACCGCCACACCAGGCTAGACTCTTTTCCTTTGGAAAAGGGATGTCATTGTCAATGTCAAGCCCTACAAAATGGTGCAGAATTTGGTATTTGCCAAAACCAGCCACGGCAGAGTCGTATTGGTCCTGTTTCTTCAGGACAGCAGACACATCACCTTGGTGCATCACCCTGCAGGTGAGAACACCTCAAAATAACAGCTGTCTCTACTGTGGAATTTGCTGGCACGTGGGAGGGCTAGCACCAGGTTTGCACAGGGAATACATGCAAGAAACAGAGCAGTCATCAGACTGTGAATGAAAATGGGGCCTGTTTTTAACAGGATGCAGAGGAACATGACAAATCATTAAGAGTGGTTTTATGGGCTTCTATGCTTTATTGTGCTATTTTTTCCAAAGCTCCTGTCTTCAGATGTTGGCAGCAGGTGACAAGCCCTCTAGCCAGAGACAGAGACACCTGTGTGAGTACCACCATGCAGGGTGAAATTAATCTCTTGCTCCTCTTTAAACTGAAATGACAAGGAAGTTGAGATATGGGGGCGGAAATCTCCAAGGTGGAAGGGCCAGCATAAGAAATAAGAAGTGGCAGTGGTTCAGTGGAGGACGCTAACAATCTGGAGTGTTTTCCTTTGGAAGCAGTGAAATGAAGAAGTGATGACAAACAGAGATAAGGGCAACCTATCAACATTCCTTGTAAAGCATATGGCCCCGTAAATGGGAGTTCACTGCCTGATAGCATCCATTATTGTACATTCTGGATGCTGCGGGACTTTTCAGCAGATGCTGTTGAATCTGCCTCTCCTGCTCTGCGTTTTTTTATACGGATTACAGCCTTCAAACTTGTGAGCTGGCTTTCTTTAGATTTAGGAAAAAAAGAAAAAAAGGTGATTGTCTGAGCAGTTTTCAAGTTGATTTACAACTAGTATGACCCTGAGATCTTCAGACAGAGCATCCTGCCATTTATTTACTTCTGAACATCTCCCTAAATTGTTTAAGACCAAACAAGTATGGAAAAGCTGAAGAAGCACCACATTGGAAATCGACATCATGATAGTTTGAAACCTGTGTTAACACTTTCAGAAAATTTCTTTGCTATTTGCCAAGGTTTGCCGGAAAATACACAGCAAAGCCTGGCAGGGGCTGGGAGTCTCCACCCCACAGAGCCCTTTCCCCATACTTTTCTGCCTGTTGACATAGAGCTCAAAGGCAGGTCTCTGGGAGAGCTGTTTTGTCAGATGGGGTGGGTGTCTGCAGGGAGAAGTGGTTGATAACTGGTGTGTTGTCCCCATGCATGGAATCACAGAATGCTCTGGGAGAAGGACAGTGCAGCCTTGTACTCCTTATTTATTTACACAGTAGCTCATAGAGATTTAAAGGAAAAAAGGAAAGCTTTGGGAGCCCAGAGCACAATGCCACCAAAACTCTTCTGGTGCCAGCAAAGACCGAGTAGTTAAGCCTGACAGATTCTGGATTATTGTGTGAAGGTCAACTAAAAAAGCTTCTTTCCCCCAGTTTTTAAAGCAGGCATCTGTTCTAGTTTTGTTATTATTTTTCACTTCTTATTATTTATCAGCAGGCTACCCGAGTGTCAAAGCCTATACAAAACAGTAACCAGCAGTCTGACAAGGCTGCCTTCGACATGCGAGGTGTCACTTTCAAAATAAATACTATTCTGTTGAGGTGAAACTGAGTTTCGTGGTAGTCAGCCACATTTCCCAGCCATCTCTTGCTCTTCCCAGGAGGTAGCGATTGAGGTTTGCAGCAGCCATGCCCTGCTGGGGCTGAGATGTAGCGAAACAGTCACAGAGGACACAGGATGGAGAGCACAGGCAGAAGGGATCCAGCAAGGATCCATCTCCCCCAACCACAAGGGATGGCTCACAGCAGCACATGCAATTACTGAGGGGATGGAAATGCATCCCATTTCAGCTGAAGATTTCCTTGCTCCTTGGAGGACCTAGCTCATTAAATTAACTAGGCTGTTTTCTGTTATTTATTTCTAGTCTGCTATAGAACATGTCTCCATTATGTTACAGCCCAGCCCACTTAAGGTATGCAACAAAATTTTGAGGCTTTAATTACAAAAAAATCAAATTAAATACTTTTAAGAATTTTTGAAAACAAGCATGTCAAGAGGTTCCCACTATTTTCATTACAAGGCTGAAGTGTTTTCCCTTCGAGGAAGGACTTGCTTTTGCTACATCTGTATACTCTATCTGCTAGAGTAAGAATTTTTCTCTTAGCATACATACAGTTTCCCAAGTTGTACCTTTCTGTCTCACATCAGTAGAAGAGTCTGCAAAACACTTAAAATCAAAGTAACAATACTCACCGAGTGATTTGAAAACACTGTGAAAGTACCATCAAAAAAATGTGTGATTATATGCTGAAAAGACTGAATGAAATATATAATATGCAGAAAAAAAATCCCATGGAAGCAACAAGAAATCTGAAATTGCTCAAATAACTTTTTCAAATAAGGCAATGAAAATAGCTTTCCATTGAATCATGAGCTTTTTGTTTAGTGAAATGTTTCTTTAAGAAAAGCAAGAAACCAAGCTGGGTGGAAGACCTGTTTTCCCTCTTCAATTAATCCCTGTCTCAAACTTTGAAGACCTTTCTGCCCACTGTTTTAAAGCAACATAATTTATCTTGAGTACTAGGGATCCATTTAGTGGTGTGCACAGTCATTCAACTCTGCAAAGTCAGTATCCCCCCACCCTTGATAAGACTGGCAGATTTCAGTCCAAACTATCACTGTTAAATGTCTTCACAAACATCAGTCTGGCCTTGAGTGAAAGGAAATCTGTAGGAATTTTTGGGTAGGAGGGCATAGAACTTAAGAAAATATTGGAGGCAGACTTACACACTGCTTGTTTTCTATTTTCTTGCAGGGCAGAATTTGCAATGCTGTTGCAATGCTACAATTGCTTTGTCATCTCAGATGAATTATCAAAAGCACTTGGCTACTCCTAAGGCATAAGAGGGATTTTCTGCTAGGTGTTCAGATGCAAGCTTGTAAGAAAGCTATCTATTTATTTCAGTAGGAAAAAAACCTGACTGAAATCATAAAACTGGTAATGCAGTTAATAATGATATTAAATCTCAAGTGAGAATGTGTTTCATAAAAGAAAACATATTCCAAATACAGCAAAATTTATGGTTTAGAAGAAACACTGTGTCACCAAGAGGCCCTCTTAGTATAGCCATTTTCCCATTTAATGAAAGATTTTGATTGGAAAACCAAGCACAGAAAAGCAGTAACTTGACTTTACAGGGTATGGCACAAATTAAATGGAGCATTTAACACTGAACGTGCAACTCTTATTACAGTGGTGCCCAGAAAGTCACATTTCATATATATAAGATTGTCAGAGCTACCTTGAAAAAGTGACATTTCACAAGTTACTTGCACCTAGCTTTCCAAAGTAAATAACAATTAAAAATTAATGCAGCTCAATAGCTGCTGTTAAAACATCTTTTCCTTGGACTTACACCATAACTGGATTAAGCCCAGCTGACCTGACTCTGAAAGTGAGGGATAGATTTTTATTTTTACCCAGTATAATAAAGTTCTACTGGTAACTAAAATTGGTGAGATAAATATAATCAAAACCATGTTTTGTTGCATATTTTATAGATACCATGAAAGACATATTTCCCACTGTGTTTTTAAGGACTTACTTCAGAAGCAGCATTTTAGTGCTTTATCAAAAACAGTTGGATGTGTAATTATTTTCGGTTTCATTTTTTTCAGTTTGGTGTTAAATGCCAACACTTGCTACTCAGCTTTTCGCAAACATTTGAATTAAATTGATATAAAGCAGAAAACTGCAGATAAACCCTCAATTAAATGTAATTTAACACCAGTTTCTCCCTGTTTTTAACCTAATACTTTTACGTGGCAACAAACTGGCCAAAACCTATAATGGACAAGAGAGGGAGCTCTTTTGCTGCATCTTCTCTGCAGAAGTGTGCTTGCTTTCCTTAAAATTCAAAGCTGTTTCCAGGATTTCATAACACAGGAAACAGAAGTTATTTGTTCTGCAGAAGATTAAACATTGAGCAACGTTGTTACAAAAAGAAAAAAAAAAAAAGGCAAATAAAAAAACTCCCACAACAACCCAAAGCTAAACAAAAGCAAACAAACAAGATCCATTTGCTTTCTCTTCCAAAGAGTTACTCTTTTTGAAAGTCAGCTTTTCATAGTGAGCTGGAGGTCCTTCCCTCCCCCTTTCTTAAGTGTGGAGACGAGGAAAAAAATAATCTTTTATATGGCTTTATTACAAAAATGAAGAAACCTGAAGGCTCTTCTTTTCCCTGAACATCCCTGGACTGTCCAGCCAAAAGGTTAAAATGTTTATGCTCTGTCACATTGTTGCTTGACTGCCGTTCCCAAGCTTTACCTTCCCTGGTCTCAGAGCAGCAGGTTCACTGCACCAATAAAGATAAAATTTATCTTATTTAAAGATAAATAAAGCTTGACCTGCTGGAGCCGTGGTGCTTCAGTTCCTGGGACTCAGATGCTCCATGTGCTCCCGTGAGCGAGCCACGTCAGCACATCTCCATCCTGGACAGCCAGCCAGGACCGAGGCTCAGGCACCCGCAGCATCCACGGGGACAGGAGGAGTTCAGGCACTGCTCAGCATCCCTGCTGTGCCAGACATTGGCAAAACACTTCGGTGAGTGTGTGCTGCTGCCTGCCCTGGGGAAGGTGCCAACACCACCGCTGCTACCCAAGAGAGGGCAGAGCAGGAGCAGCGATACCCCGTACCTCTCCCCTGGCACCTCTCAGGTCAGGGAAAGATGGTAATAAATATAAAGAATACAACAAACAAATGGAGGATAGGCAGTGTTGGTGAGCAAGCAGAGGGCTGGGAAAGGTCTGAGGGATCACACATGGGCTTTCCCAAACCCAGCCATATTACCCAAGTGCAAACACAGAGCCCACTCCCTCCCAGCAGCAGACTTCAGGCTGGATTGCAGAGAGGAACGGATCAGGCTCTTGCAGAGACAGATGCTTCGTCCAAACCCAGTGTTTTGCTGATGTTCACTACAGCCAGGAGGCCATTTGGGCCCAAAACATGCTAGGTTTTGAGTTGAGACGTGTTTGCCTAACAGAGACAGACTGCAAACCCCAACTTCTGAGGGTGGATAGGAGTCTTAAAAACATCATTCTAATTTCAGGAAAACTGCAGCAGCTTCCTCACCCGTGTCCGTGCCTATGTGAACTCCCTCCTCCAAAACAACCCCACCCAGAGATGGCTGCTGTCCCGGGAAGTGCTTTACCTCAGCACAGCTTGTATTTTCAAGAGGCAGACTGTGAGCTGTACTCATTTTCTGTTTTCCAGTTTTTTCTTTTATTTCCTATGTGTACCATTTGACCCAAAACCAGGAGACACCTACTCCCCAGGAATGAAAAACATTGAGCTACACTGTAAACAAACTAGGCCTTTGCTGGACTCAAACTCTAATGATGCTTCTTGTACGTCTGTGCAACAGAAGTGGACTGGTGACCATAATCTACTCTATTTTTCTTCCTGTGACATAAATAATGCTCATATCCCATAAACACTGACCTCTCTCCACTCTCTGACTGGAACTTGGCAGCCCCATTCCAGCGGAGCGAAGTCAGAGCCAGGAGAGCCCTGAGCAAGGCTCACGCTTGCAGGGTTGCATCGTTCACCTGGGCACTGCTCGGTGGCCCAGGCACCTGCTGGGGCATCTTTAATGCATCAAGAGATGGAGAGAGAGAGCAGCACTTAGTTTAGCATTTAACCACCCTTTTGCGTTAGGATTCTTGGAGGGTGGCAAGAGGCAGGAAGGTAGAGGGTTCCTCAGCTGTAAGGAGACCAAAGGACGAAGAGTTAGAAATAAGGCACTACAATAAAAGCAAATGTTTTAAGGGGTTGGAATAATTAAGCTGTTGCTTTCACTTAATCAAGATGCAAAGGATTCATTCACCATGGTCCTGATCTGTACAGTACCAAAGCCCCAGTGACAGCAGTTTTAAGTGAATAATTCATGTAGTAGCATGTGTGTAATGCTATTCAGACATAGCGGCATGAGGGAGCATCCAAAACACACTGCTCAAGAAAGAAATCCTCTCCATAAGAGTCGCTTTGGGCAAAATAGAAGAAAATTCCAGAGGCCTGGCAAAACCAAAATATGTGTACAGAGAGGTGAGCCCAAACCAAACAACCAGGGATCATGAGCACCGATACAAAGGATATGTACCTCATCACGGCTATTCCCAAAGAGAGATTTTCCTGCTCCTATTTGAGGTCAGTGTGTGCACAAAAACAAACTGACAGATGTAACCGATTACAACAAACACAAGGGAAGGGTGTGGGCAGCTACCAAAAGCCAAGAAGTGTAGTATGTCACAAGCAAATGTACAGCCTGGTGGGCCCACTGTGCTTTTCCAAGTAGAAGTAAAACTTTTCCTGCACAGAGACAATGGTAATCTTGGACCATCTCTTAATGTTATTCAAAGGATTTGGCATTGCATGAAACACAAGTGAAGTTCCTGCTCCCACAGGCTGAACTCTTAAGTCTTGTGACATGTTTAGGAGGTCAATACAATACAGCACAGATAGGTTATTTTTCCAGAATTCCATGACTAGCACAGCTAAATGCAGAGCTGAATCCAATAAAATTCTTGACTGACTGCAAAACTTGGCCCAAATGACTTTGTTATGCAGATTTTAATCACAGCAGTGCAAAATGGTTCCATTCAGACGCAAATGCTTAACAGCACTGTCCTGGGGATGGGGGGAAATAGGAGGTGAGGGAACATGGGCACTTCAGGCTGAGGGCATATCTGAGCTCTGCACCCCTGGGCAAACTCTCTGATCATTAGATGTGCATATAACAGCTGCCACCTCCTCCTCAGGCTTGCTCTCGAAGACAAATGGCTAGGTGGACAGATTTGTACACTGAACACAGAAAAGGAATTTTGAATTCCTGCCTCCTCTGGCAAGTTCCTCCATCACCATTTTTGCCACTTCTTATTCTCCATCTGTTTTATTTTAACCTAGGTCATTGTTATTCTCCACAAGGACAAACCCTAAGATATGCCAAAGAGCATTTGAACCCCAGGAAGCACATGGGCTGGTCATGAACACATTATCCTTCTTTTGTACCATCAGCTGGTGCAAGAGAAGGCACGTCAAAGGGCAAGGCTTTTTCCACCTCCTTCTTGCACTGGAGGGAGGGAGGGAGGGAAGGAGGAAGATGAAGAGACGCAGTCCTGTATCTTGCTGTCTGCACAGCTCCTGTTCAGTACAGGACACAGCACAGGCTGTTCTTCAAGGTGTATGGAGTCTGTAGGTGCTTTATTTTCAATTATTTTCACCAATGCTGAAACCGAAAGTCTGGTGTCCTTACATGTGTTTTGTGACTAGTTAAAGTTTATTTAATTCTTGTATTCTTTGCAAATTCTCTCTGCATAGATTTTCTCATGCCTAACAATGTAATGCTGCAGGCAGGGCACTCAGAGAGAATGGTGCTTTTCCACTAACCTAGTTTGGTGAAGCTTCAAGAACATTGTTATCTTCGAGACCCTGGTGTCTGTCAGAAATGGGAGGAGTTGGCTGAAGGGTCAAAAACACAGAGAGACAGACTCAGGCAGAGTCTACTCTGCATCTGCTTGAAGGGACTAAAAGAGTGCATGGCATGTGCCTGTAAAGAAAAACATTTCATAAAAACCGCTTCTCCCATCTCTGTTTCTTTCTCCCTGGGTCTTCAAAATCTGTTGCAACAAAGGCACTCACTATTGCCCATGAGGTTTCTCATAATCAGGTTTCTGTCTCTGGAAGGCATCACTTTTCCACAGAGCACTGGACAAAATCCAAAGCATAAATTATGAGATCCATATGAGGGAAACAGATGTTTCCAGGCAATGTTTATGGGGAACAGCAAATCTTTGGGGAGACATTGAATTACATTTTCTTTAAAGGAAATACTTAAGCTGTACAATAAATATCCAAAATGTAAAGCATAAGAACAGGGAAATAGACACTAAGGTGTAAGTATCTTTGTCAAAAACAAAGATTAAAAAGTGCTTGCATAGATCATGTGCGCTTTAGTGACTCAATGTATTGGACACATGGAGCACAGGAAGGCCCTCTGGTCAGCGAGGTGGCAGTGGGAGTCATAGTGTCTCTTCAGCCTCCTGGAGCTGCACAAGTCCTTAGCTGATCATACAGACCTCACCACCTCATCCCTTCAATCACTGACCAGCGATTCCAAGGCCAGAAGGAATGAAACCTCTTACAAGTGGAACAGTTTATTCCCATGTCAGGAAAAGACTGATTTCTTTGCAGCACTGGTCTGGTGCCATCACAAGCTACCTCTCAGCCAGTCTTTGAAAACCCATCAGGCAGGGTATCTCCTGAACTCTATCAGGATGGCTTTTTTCCTTTCAGTGCAATGTCTGAGGATAGGAACTGAGCCAAGAGAAAGAAATGGAGCTCCTCGGACCATTTGTTTTGTAGTTCCCATTCTTCTTCTCATTGTTTAAAATCAAACTGTACATCAGCATTTTCTGCCAGGGAAGAAATTAAGTGCATGGGAGGCACATTCAGCTCCTGAAGCACAGTCAACATTTGCCAGCTGAGTAGCAGATGGATGGCACCCATTTGCACAGTAGCCCTGCAGTCCTTTTTGAGAGGTCATGTTGGCTTAAGAAGCCATTTCTGCCTTAGAGAGCTTACTCTTGTGTGTAGATACTGGGCCCACACTTCAAATCATGTATTCATCATTCTCCACTCAATAACATCATGTAAAGCACTGGCACAGCCTAATGGAAGCAAAGTCTTTGATGTGCGGCACTTGAGTCTTCATTTTCTACACTATTAACTGAATGCTACTGTACTGGCCTGAGTCTCCTCCTGAGCCTTATCAAAATTAATAGATGGCTTTGCAGACTTGGTTAACTTTACAAATGATAGAGGAGAAATCACTCAGAAATTATCAGCTTTTCTGCTCCACATACTGGAAAATATCTGTGTAGTATTGGAAAGGGACTCGAACTGCCAGCTGACTGCACAGGACACTCTCTAGTCCATCCAGCCTTAGAAGCCCAAATGCAGCACTGGTCATGCTGGACATGGGTTGATCTCTTGCACAACTACTTCAGTGTCTCAGTACCATTTTCATCTGTGCAAACGAGATGTGATAGCGCCTGAGGCTGGCTCTGAAGCAGCCATGTCCGAACCAGGCACAGCAGAGTGAACCCACAACCTGGATAAAATGCTGACAGACATTTCTGTGCTGAGTGGCTCTTAAATAAAGTGAGGGAATGACAGACCTTCAAAGTGGTTTGTTTTTTTCAGAGTCAAAATGCTTGTTTCAGGAATTAGTGTGCTCCAAAATCATTCATAGCTGTTGCAATATGAAAGTGCAGAGGTGTTTATGGTGTCTCAGTTAAAAGACTGGTTAATAGGTCAGAGTGTCAGGTAAGATATTACATGCTAATAAGACAAGACTTCCAAAATCAGGCAAATTCTTAATCAGAAACTATTCAGAATTCAAACTCAACCTAAGTACTCTCAGAGTCTATAGGAAAAATCTTTCACAGAACAAGTACTTCTATCTTCTATAAGCCCAGATGAGAAGTCTTATTGCCAGATATCTGTAATGAAGCAGGATCCTTCTTGACCAGTGTTTCTAGCATTATTTCATGCTATTTCTTAAAACTGATCTAATATATAGACTTTCTACTTAGGTTAAGGAGAGCTTCACCTATGCCTCTTGAAGTCTTGCTGGTGAAATCTTTTGATACTGTCCAGGGTCACCACATTCTTTGCAAGCAGTTTTCTACTACTCTTGCTTAAGACTCAGCTGACACAGGTAGGTAGTACCTGCTATGTTTTACAGAGAGCTGTAAATGAAAGGGCAATATAAGGCATGATGGAAACTGAAATTAATTTGTAATGTACTATTTCGCTGTACAGCACAGTTATGTTTAATGTATTGAAGGCTAGAAGTATTTTCAAGAGTGTACAAATTCTGCTGATTTATTTGACACACAGTTTCTGAAAGAAGACATAACCCACTGCCTTTTCACTTGCCGCCTTCACCCACCACAGCTCTGTCTGCCTTTACACACAACGTTAGGAAACAATCAATCTTTTCCTAGCATTACAAAAGCAAATAATCTTTTCCCTACCATCACAGAAATCACTTGTTAACTTGGACTCCTATATCTCTCCAGTCCTCTCCAGTCCTTCCTTAACCCTCTGATTCAGCCCTGCCTGATAGCAGAACCCCTTCACCCCCCTTCCTCCCCTGCTTCACTTCACTATTCTCTAGAGTGCCACCAATCTGCTTTTAAAATTATTCAGAGGGATTTAGCTTCAGATCTCCAGGCCTAGATTTTTACTCTGGGCACCATCCCAAGGGAGTGCTGTGAAACTTAATTTAGCCATCACCCCAGCAAAGCTGCAACACATAGACAGAGAGTCCACTAAAACTTCTGGGCTAGGATTACATTTTGTGTCCTTTGTATTCTTGCAGAAATCAGCTACTAGAGAAGCTGCTGTAAACCCATGCTATCCCAGTAAATACTGCCTTTCCTACTAAGCATTGTTTCCTCCAACTGGTGAAGAATGATATAAAATTAAAGCTTTATATGGTACTTAGGTCTTTATTTGTTTGTCTGTTGTTTTTTTATTTGTTTGGTTTGGTTTTTTTCTTCGAGAGCCTGATTTTATTTTTTTTTTTAGTTTGTGCATGTTAGGAATTCTCTTTAACCTCAAAAAAGGTACTTCCGATTTTCATAGGAAAATTTTAGTCTTCTTGGATGCAGAGACTGACTTAAAGTATAAATCAGGACAGCTGAGATTCAATGAATATCATCAACAAGAGATGGTGTCCTTTTCATTGAGGACCAGAAAAGGGTCTAATAATTTTAAACCATTTTTTAGATAAACTCACTCTAAGTGGTAGTTTTGAGAACAGTAAAATATATTAAACATTTTTTCCCCTTGGCTCCCTGTTATGTTTAGGGATGGTCCAACAGCAAGAGCAAGTGGGCCAAGGCAAAGAGAATAGATTCACAAACAAAAGTCCACTGAGCAAAAATGAACTGCAGAGTCATTAACTGGGAAATTAATACAAAGGTGAGGGAAGAAATACATTGTTATTGCTGAAGTGGAACTGGAAGCTGTGGTGGGAGATGGAGTTAACTAGTGGGTATCACCCTCTTCTCCAGCCCCTAGGTAGCAGCAGATTATTTCCACCATCAGCAAACCGTATCTTTCAACAAAGACTGGCCGTCACGCACCAGGGAGGTCAGAAAGGACACTTGTTGTCCATGCCCAAGATTTGCTCACCAGCATCTCAGAGCACCAGAACTAAAACCTACTTGCAGCAATGGCCCCAGAGAGGGAGAAGTGGAAACAAATTCCCCATCAGAGGATGCCACCCAGGCAGACACACACGCTGCCCGAGTGGAGAGCGGCTCGTTTGGATTAGCAGCGGCGAGAGCCAGTAGCCCATTGCTGACAGTCACCTTGCGGGTCTGCTCTGCTCCCGTCTCCCCAGGCACCGCCTATAAAGGTTTTGTTTTCTGTTCTCGGAGAAAATGACTCCTGCTAGACTGCTGTAAACCTATCCTGCTCAAGGACATCTTGTTTGTGTTAATCCTGTAGATTAAGCACACAGCTTTTCAGTTGCGGCTTTGCAGCTATTGTTACGGGTAAACCCCTTACAAGGCTTGGGGGCCAACGCACTTTAACTTCAAGGCTGTCACTGAGATAGCTTGAAGAAGGAAGAGCCCCCAAGAATCATGAGAACTCACTCTCACACCAAATACTCTATGTGTGAAAAAATAGTTTGGAAGGGAATTGCATCCTGTGATCTCTTCATTGAAGGGTCTCAGCTGCTAGCGGCAATAGGAGACACCAAAGCTGAAGATTGCAGGCTTGTGCAAGTACAATGAGCCGGTATCCACTGCGAGGGACGCTCAGTGAGAGCTGGAGCCTCCAGGGACTCTGAGCCAAGTCTGTTGCTTGGGCTCGAGCCCACAGAGCAGTCCAAATGGAGTGGTCACACTGGCTGAGATAGAAAAAATCAGGATTTCCAATAGCATGCAGAGGCACTCTTGCACAACCTCCCCTCCTGCACTTGGCTTAGTCACACCAGGGTCTTGGCTAAGCTCGCAAGTGTACATTAAGTCATTGCTCAAGCAGCAGGCATTTGTTGGCTTGCTGCTAATTATGAATGGCGTTACCTGTAAAATATTCACAGAAAGTTCCAGGTGGGTAGAAAAGCATAAATAACTACATATTAAGGGCTAATTTTATTTTTACAAATACACAGGAAATTAAGAACAGCTGGACCATAAAATACTTCTTTGTATACAGTGTTTTTAATATGAGTTCCATCAGTTCCCTGGACTTCACTGGTACTGAGGCTTTGCTGAACAAAGAACTGACTTTTACGTGGTGTTTTCTGGAATCAAGGCTAACTAAAGCATTCAGCAGGATTTTTGCAGGCTTCACTCATTTTACTTTTCTTAGGCAGATAATTCACTTTACAAACTGCTTGTTATACTTTCAAATGAGCAATAAATCACGCAACTGATACATGCAAGAACTTCATTCTGCACCTCATGTTTATCCCGTAGCTGGACTTTTGTTGAGCAAGATGCAGAAGAGTCTCACTTTAGGTACCATTGGTTTCAGGCTAACAACATAGAATCTGAAACACTATGTTAGCTCAGAGCCTCACATTTACCATTCTCGATGGAACCATGAACATTTTCAACATGTCAGAGTACCCTGCCAGCTGGATACACCCTTAAGAGAACACTGCACAGAAATGCACAAAATTATCAAGTCCTGTGTCTGGCACAAAGGGCTTGCTTGCAGTTATGGTACTCGGGCATTCACAATTTCAACAGGACCACATTCTGCACTTGGAGGGAACTTCCTATGTCAGATTAAAGAGCCTCCTGCAAGTATTTCTGGACTTTAAGATAGAGAAGTCCATGCTTTCCTCACAAATAAAAACAAACTTCACCTAAAGAGGACTTAGTAGTACAGCTGCCGTTCCAGGATCTTCAAAACAAGATCTGGCCACACTCCAAATACTTGAGGAATAAAAAGTTTGGATACCATCAAGGCAGGGATGTTTTGGAATGTGCTAATATTTCCCAGAAGAAAGTGGCCAGGTTTGGCTCCTAGTGACTAATGAAGCTGTCATACACCATTCCTTCCTGCTGTTTAATAATGCTTTCAAAAAAGCCCTTTATGGAGATGAATAGTATAGTAGTGCTGCAGCTGAGGCACTGGCATGCTGTCAAAGAAAATAGAGGCCAGTTTACTGAGCATGGCACAGTATTTTTCATTAATAACTAATCTTTGTGAAGTATAACTTAAAATTAATTCATCATTAGGGAATAGACATTATTTAATACATAGTTCAGTATAATTTTGAGGCTTGATTCCAATAGTCAGATTGCATCATAGCAGCAAAATTACCTGTTACTCTAAATGTTGATACAATATTCACTGTTTTTTAGATCCTGAATTTCAGGGGATAATACTAGTCCTACCAGCAAAACTAACTGCAATGGAAATGCAGTTCATTTTTCCACTTTCTCCTCGGTAACATATATATGCACACAAGCTGTATATCGCATACACTTAATAAAGGTGGCAATCCAGCCAACTCAGTGGTGAAAACAGCACAGATGCAACAGTTCTGACATTCAGATCCAGATCTTAGATTCTGCTCTGTGGGTGGAGTGATAGAATCGAGTCACACATGTGATTTTTATAGTCTTTAACTCACTTGTCAGTAACCTCAAGTAATTGTGGCACACTGCAATATTACTGCTGTGCAGAACACTCATCTCAAACATGAGTCCCAACCTGTAAAAAACCTACACAAATCCACAAGACTTCTACCTCAGTGCTGTGCCCAGGACTGTCTCAGGTAGTTCGCCTATTTATGGACTCTTGGGGGCCTTTGGCAGCAGCGCTGAGGTGTGAAATACCTCTACGCCCTTTGACCCTTGTTGTGAAGCATCTGGGAAAATCAAATGCTCTCCATAGCCTTACAAGCACCCTTCACCACATGTTTGTTTCAGATATAGAGGGAGACAAGAGCCTGGCATATCTTATCAGCTCTCCACACAGAGCTCCATCAACATCAGCCAGATCAGCCCAAACTGATTTGCAGTGCATTTGTTTGAACACAGTTGGCTTTCAGAAGCTGCAACCAGAGATCACAAGCCTTATCTGTGCAGGGGAGTTTAGATAAATGGTGCAGTCAGCTTGCAATAGAGTACCTTGGGTTTGCACAAAATCTACTTTTAACCATTTTGAACATTTGCAAGTATCAGAGGTGGTACTACATAGATCTAGCTCATCCTTTCACTATTTTGTGATGGAGAAAAACACCTCTGACCACTTTAAATCAGTATAACCCATGCATTTGGAGAGTTAATTATGGAGCAACAGGGAATAAACCCATTCTGCACCAAGCTTCACCCAACAGCCCCTTTTATTATGCATTCCCTTATCCTTACTGGAAAATGTAGAGTTAAAGGACTTAAAGTCAGTTAGAAGGCCCATTATTCTCTTGCAACATACTCATTTTGTCACTGCCATTTTTAAACTGCTGGCCTAGAGGTCCCAGTGTCAGATACCAGACAGCTGTATGTATTCGGAGTCACACAGGCAGATAAATTTGGCTTGGCATCTTCATACTTCTTTTGATGCTGAAACCAGCTAATTGGAGAGGAATAGCAGAAGACCTGAAATCAGTTACTTCTGTGAAGCATCTCTCCAGCAAATTCACTCAGTAAAGTGTTATTTCTGGCTTCCATCAACTGGCAAATGGCAATTTAGATAATCGCAATTTAAACGACCTGGCCAACCGTTCTAGAAACTGTAGAGTGCTCACACTAGAACTAGCACTTCAAAAAACCTTCAAAGGCTACACCTCTTCTTTCAAAAAGCAGAAACTTAAATCCAGGCATAAGGGATCCCTGAACCTGTTAGAAATGGGCAGGCATGTGTTTTCTTTCTTTCTTTAAAGTGGGCTTGAATCAAAACACAGAACAATTTTGCAACTTCCAGCGTGTGTTGCAGTCTTCACGATTTACAAAAGCCCAGGAAACAGAAAACTACGAATATATTGTCTACTATAAGAAGGCAAAATGTGCTGCGCATTAGGGAAAACATTGGCAGAAGTAGCATTTTTAATCAAGAGGGCTTTTGAGTAGTTCTGTATCTGGATAATCCACAGAGTGGATCATAAAAACCAGTGAGAACCAGTAACACCAAACACCAATGGCCAAACAACTGAATCTTGATATTATTCACCACCAGTCCTGCACTGCAGTCCATTAAGCCTAGTTTGTGTTCTACAGATATTCACCAACATTACATATTGTTTAAGCAACATCTTTATTTAAAAAACCCTGTTTTATGGAATTCTCCCATCCCATTTACACAGACTGTATTTCTATTTATTCCTGATCCCAGTACATCATTTCGGCAACCAGCACCACGTCGTACACAGATAAGCAATATTTGGAAGGCATCCGTAAATTTTCAATTGTCTCTAATGCAGTCAAGAGCTGGAAACATGCAGAGGAGCCATTTCAGAGAGACCACCAGCAAGTGCTGCCCACCAGAATTTCAGGGCTGTTGACATAATGATCTCAGCACCCACAAACTGAACAGGGTGCTGCAGGCTTGTGGGTGCTCCCAAACACCACATTTCCCTGGATAAGCATTCTTCCCAGTATTCTAGCACCGAGTTACCCAGTGCAATGGTTTATAGCACTGCTGCTGAAGGTGCTGCCTTTGGACAGGAAATTAACCCTGATTACTGGAGGCTGTGACACTGGTCTTTAGCTAAGTTCTGTTCTGGCTGAATTTCAACTTCAATAGTATGACTAAAAGGGAAAATTTTATGTTAACAATATCACAAATGCTCACAATGCTCATGCAATATTCTGATGCATGCCAAAGCTCTATTCTGTAACAAATCTCCACAGTAGGTGCAACCTTTTCTTTTTATCTCAGTTTTCTCTTACAGCTGTCACACCCAACTGATATAAAAATATTTGAATTTCATCTGGGGAAAGCACACTGAGGAATCCCAGCATTACACATGTGTTCTAAAGGGATAGTCTGGAAAACACAACGGATAAAAGAAAGTCTCTTCTAATGAAGCTTGGCTGGGATATTTGAAACAAGATCCATGAACTTCAGAGCATTTGAATTGTTATGGATCTAACAATTCCACTAGTAGTTGTGTAAACAAAGTAAAATGTTTTCACAAATTTCTAAGAACCACGGTATCCTAAGAAACATGGTATCAACAAATTAACAACCCTACGCAGTCCTGATGGGGAGTTAAAGAATATACAAAAAGTCCAACACAGATTTTGACCAGCAACTCTGCGTGAATAGCCACAAGAAATTAAGAAGCAAGGAAATCTTTATTTCTGTATTTCTGTCTCAAACCCACTGCCACCACTGCTGTCAGTGACTCTCCTAAGGAGAAAGGCCCAAGTTCACCTGAGCTGCTCCCTACTTGTCTCACAAAGCACTGGAGCTGGTAACAGCAGCACCACACATTTCACTGAGAGGTTTCCAAGAATTTTGAACTGTAAAATTGAAGATCAGAGAACTCCAATTCATGCAGGAGCAAGACTGAAGCACTGAGAGGCTTCAGCCCATGTCACTAGGGAAGCTTTTGCTGACCCATCCAAGTCTGAGGTATGTAGAATCTTCTTGGCTTCATTTCATACAGAGACCAAATTTCTGACAGCTTCAGGTGAATTTTTTCCCTAAGTTGTTTTTTAGTTCCTCCAAGAGCTTGATGAAACAAAATGGGAAGAAGCATTCAAAAAGTGAATTTCAACTTCACATTTGAGCCAATTTGGGCAGAATTACAAGCAGAGCTCAAAAGCTATCTGAGTGATGGGAGGAGGTGATATATCCCTTCCATCAGGAGCAACAAGAAGTCACTATTCCCTTACCTACCCAAGAATTAATTATGTTGTCTTTCAGTCTCTCATCAAATGAGGGTTAGTGAGGGTGGCCTGCTGCAGTGCTATTAGAAAGATGAAACCTGTCCCCCAGCCCATGCCAGACCCACATTTATTAGTAGGCCATGGACAAGTGGCATATATTGGTCGTGCTGCACGGAAGCCTGGAGAGTCACGTTAAGACACCAAGGGTGGCTCATTTACCATAAGGTGATTATGTGCACTGCCAGTGTTTAGCAAAGCAGTTATCCACATTTCCTACTAAAAGGATGCTTGTTATGTTTTCCTAGAAGATCACTGCTTTCAACTTTAGACCTTCTTAATCCCCTGACAGATGCTTTAACCACAAGTTTGCTTTCATGCCTCAAGACATTCAAGTGACCACCAAATTCAGTTTCATCCCCAGGGTTTACATTATGGGCTGTTTGCCCATGTTGGAAAGAGTGCCTGACATCAGGATTAAATTAACTTCAAGGACTTCAGTAGCTGACAAGTCAGCTATGCTTCCTTTCTCCACAGCTTTTCAGATCTGGCTGAAATCCCAACCTCATCCCCCTAGTAATCATATCCTGCCCACAGGTATGCTTACAAGGGGTCTATTTTTAAAGCCTGGAGCACCTGTTAGTTTTATCTCAAGACAGTTCTTCATTTCCAAAGGACAGAACTGCTTTCCTGCTGAACAGTCACAGGGCTAACACCATTGCTTTGCAGACTTCGGGTACCACACAACTACACCTTACAACCACACTGAACACCATCCTACCCAGCACACTTAGAGAAGAGCAGTAAAATGGTAAAAGTGCAAACATCTAAGGAGCTGATTAAAAAATAAACACTGAGCAGCAGTTCATCACATGGTTTCCATCCCAGTGATTCAAGATGACTTAAAGCAATAGTTTACCAATTTACACGTCTGAGAATGCAATTGCTATGCTGCAGCTCTGGAGATGATCTGGATTCACATATAACTTTCCAAAGGTTACCAAGCCCAGGGAATATGCGACTTCAGTGCAAAAGAATACAGTTCGATTTAGAGAGAAACATAAAAGCTAGATGTACTGGGATGTGGAAACATAGTTTGCAAATAAATCATTATTTCCTCATTTAGAAGACTTGCTTGTGTCTGTGAGTGAAAATAGAGACAGAAAGATCACTTTTTTAAATGAAAGGATTTACTTGGGAAGAAATTATGTAGTCATGGGTAGCCACTTTACATCCACAAACTGAAGAACTGATTCCATGGAACATCAATCCCGGGATGGCTAACCTCAGAGTATTGAACCTATCTAAAAAAAATCTCCTTGTAACACATTGTCTAGACATATCAAAGCATGAAACTGCTCTAATTAGCCCTGGACACCTCCTATTTCACAAGGGTGCTTCAAGCAGGGAAATTCAAGCCAGAATGCTGGCAGGTGAAGTATGTTCTAGCACAGAGTGCTGTGTGCCACCGTGGGCATTAACTTCCATTGCAGACTAAATGCTGAGCTCTCTCAGGGGTTGCTGAGGATGTTCAGCCTCTCAGAGGAGACACCAAGGACTCCAGCAAGACACCAAGCCAAATGTTACCCAGAAAACTCAAAACCTCATTAGATATGCTCTTTAGTTGAAATCCCCAGGCTGAAAAGATGACTGGGACAGAGATGAAAATCCAGAATCCAAAAGGGCCTGTTCAGCATTGCACAGAGCCTTCTTGCAGATTAGTCAGTGGGAATATTCGGCTGTGTTGAAGCAGCCAGCCATTCTTCTGTACAAACACACAACCCCTCACAAGTGTTTTGATTGCAAACTACAGCACAGTGCATTCTCTGCATCAGATAATTTGTGTGTTTCTTCCTGAAAAATCCCTCCTGGTTCTACACAAACAGCATCATCAGCTAAGAGTAGTTACTTAAATCAGTTTAGGGAACTGTAAGAAACAGATCTCGGAAAAAGTAAACGCTGTCTGCCATATTATATCCTTTTTCAGTGGAGCTGACAGGACAGCTGCCTCTTATTACAGTGCACCCCAGGAAATACTTAGCTGCCAAAAAAGCCCAGAGCCAGCAAGGGATTAGTAGACAAACAGAATTCATGCACCTGGGAGTCATGCAGCTAGATATGCCATCTTTGTAAGACATGATACTTCAATCTCATTTGCAAAGAAACAAGAACAAACAGAAATTACTCAATGTCATCATAATTATGATAAATCTAGGAATTACTGTATGGTTTTGTGACTAGATTAAGTAGAAATAGTTTTCATTTAACTGCAGTAATCTCCTGAAAGACTTATATAACTGTCATAAATATAATGCTCTCTATTTTATGTTTAAGCTGTTCCTAAATAATGCAGCATTAATACCACATTAAGTGACCAGAACCCTGATGGCTCTAGAGATGAATAATGCAGATCGTTCATAGGACTTAATGATTTCATGCCACCTGTGTAATACAAAACTTCCATTTCCTTCACTGATATCTTTTCAACCGCAAAATTTCTGCTAGACAGCCCTTTCCTCCTTCCACCACTGCATTTGTCCTTCCCAGGCATGCTCTCAGAAGCTGCTGGATCTGTGTGTGCTGGGTTCAGGTGATGCCTCGTGCCAGCCCCGTGTGCCCAGCCTGTGCAGGAAGGACTGGACAGCAGCTGCTACATGAAGCTGAGCAGCAGCAACACTGACAGCCTAAAGTGTCTTTTCTGACATCAAGATGGATCAATGAACTTCTAACACAGCCACTGTACCTTCAGCTGAGAAGTATTATAGAAACCTCAGTGTGCACTGGGGGTCAGACAGTCCAGGACAGTTCAGATGAGGGCTTTTCCTGATAGTTATGTACATACTTATCATGTCAACTTAAACAAGGTAGTAGAAGAGTCCCTGAAATATTTAAGAATTCAATAAATTAATTCTACCCTTATTTTAGAAATAGCCTCTCAGGAAGTTTATGGACAAAAGTGAGAAATGCTTTAAGAAGTTTCAGGAATCAAAATTCAGAAGAGCTGTCACAACCTAGGAAACAATAGCAGAGAATAGCTGGAGAGCACCAGAGTTACCCCAATTGTGGCTGGAGAGTGGCTTTCCAAAAGGAGCCACCACCAACTTGTCAAGGTAGTAGCTATGTCATCAGTACTGAGATTACATGTTACAGAAGTTCCTGGGAATAAACCGGTAGGAGTAAGCACAGAGTATTTCAACAAAATACAAGCTTTTACTTACAAAGGCTACCAATGTCTTCAGTCATCAATTTGAACATCAGGAGCAGAAAACAGACTCTGACGGATCTACCATAAATGTATACAGAATTGTTCTGAGAACAGTGGTGTGCAATCACAGTAATAGCTCAAGGTTTGAAACTGGAAGTAAACAAACAATTCTTTCTTCTATTTTTCTTTAAGTACAAGTTAGTTGTAAAAGTTTTCTTATGTTTATATCATTTCAAGCTTACTGTTGTTATAAATTAAGAAGTGTATCTACTGGATTGAGTTGCTCACTGCAGTGCTAAAAAGCTGAGGTTAGAAATAAAGGTCTGTACTTTCCTATATTCTGCCAACTGCTCCCTCAACCACTTCTTAATCCATAACCTGAAAGATGCCACAACCACTCCCATTTATTTTATATGATAGCTGCAAAGAGAAATCTGCCAGAGAGCACTGTTCTGGAGTTGTGTGGGCCAGTTAACTCAGAGGGAACTAACTCCCTGCTACGGGGGTGGGAAGTCTTGAGGTCATATGCACAGAGGGGGAGACAGCAGCAGAGAACTGCAGCCAATTAAAAGTGCGTTCACATCCACTGACCTTCCCTAGAAACTCAAACAAATAAAATGAGTGGTAGCATTCACAAAACTTCATCGGTCCCACGAGGATGTTAGAAGCAGCCTCTTCTCTTCATGAATCCCTAGTGTTCAATTTGTTTCCAGTTTTCTTGCTCAGACAAAATACTGAAAAAACAGAAAACTTGAGTCTAAAAATAACTTTCCCAGTCCCTTAATTCCACTAAGCAATCTCCCAACCACAACCTCCTCTTCCTTATGCAATAGCATGACTAATGCAAATGCACGGCAATCTTCACAGATAAAACAAAAAAACCTTAATTTTATTCCTAAATCAAACTTAGTTTCAATGTAACACAGTTGCAATGAAAAACTTTCTCCATGTACCTATTGCTCAGCTCTTTAAAACCAGGAATGACCACAAATCAGTGAAAGTAATACTTGCCTGAATGCCCTATAAAAACAAAATTTTCCTAGCAAAGTAATACTAAAAAGTCATTCTGATGACCATGTAACAAAATCACTGTATCAGTTTTTCTTGTCACCATTTTCAAAGTGCAATCACAAGCCATACCATTAATCAGTAGATAAAAGTCCTCACACATGTAGGATTTTGGTGGTGATTTCTTCCCTGCCCCCTTCCTTTGGTTTCATTTCATAAAGTCTCTCTCTGGAAACATTGTAGAAGCAGAAGATTGACAGAAACTCATCAGAAATCAGCTCAAACAGTGATTATAGGGTGCTGATCTGCCTACTATCTTTCTACTCATTTTTCCATTTCCAGCAACCAGCCTCCTGCATGATGCCTTCAGGAAAGAGCTCCAAACTGCACCAGTCATTCTATTTGCATACAGAGTGCTCATGAAGCCAAGATTTACCTCTTCTGAACCCATCACTCCTCTGCACTATTCTGACATAGAAATAATCTGCAGTAAAAACCTCCTCTGTGACAAAGAAACAAAAAGCTATATAGGCTTCTTTAAGTTAAGCAGTAAATCTGATGGTAAGTAAAAGATCATCTTTCTCAAATTATTCATGCAACAAAATACAGAAACAGTCATAAAAGTAGGCATGAAACACAAACCTTTTGACATTCCAGTACAAACACATGGCTCCATGTCTTGCTGGCTCATAAACTCTACTGGTGTTGATTGAGGAACCCTGAATATTCTAAAATGTTGCCAAGTGAATATGTAGGGGGTGACACATAGACAGGCACGGGCAGCACTCTCTGTGCAAGTGGGATACTCTGATTTCAACCTGCACTATACGTATGGGGTTTGAACCTTGGTGTCCAGACACTTAGCCTAGCTCATAAAATGGAATTGGAAAACTGGGGTATTAACAGCAATCCAGAAGAAGCAAAAGTGGCCCTGAGGAAAAAAGTAATCTACAAAGGGGAGACATTATCCACAAGAAAAACACATAGCCACAGAAGAGGCCACAGCTGCCTTGCATTTTGGAGAAACAGGAGGCCTTTACATTATTTACACACACACACAGACAGACACACCCTTATTTTCTTATATTGTTTCTGTGGCCATGAAATGCCTTAGTCCGGATTTTCAAGGACTCTCAGTATGCCTCCTATCAGGAAGGGATATGCAAGGAGCCTACAGTAACTTCACTTGGGTAGTGGCAGCTGCTGGGCCACCCCAACACAGCCTCCCAACAGCACAGGCACCCGAGCCCTGTGCTCAAAGCTATGGTGCCACCAAGAGCCCATGCCACGGGGTGGCGAGGTGGGCACCCCGAGGGACTGACTCTGAGACCAAAACCTCCCTGTACTCAGTCACTTAGTGCTGATTTCTGACCTAGTAATACTCATATCCCCTCTCACATTCTGCTTTTGCAATTGCATCTACAGTGGATGCTGGCCTCCTCCTAAAGCTGCTGAAAATCAAAATCTTTAGTCGTGGAGCTGCTTGGAGAGAATATCATAGCAACTGCAATCCTGGATGTCCTTCCAACACACTAACTCACTTCATGCTATTAGGCAGGAAACATCTGTTTCTCTTTGTTCAACCAAGTTTTCCTTATAAAGTGGTCCTGAATGTGCAATTCTGGGTCAGTTTGGACATATACTAGCAGATGAGATATTTTTACTGTATTATATAAGTTGGAAGTAAATTATACTGGAATAGCTTCAGGAGGTCCACCTAGAAATGGCAGAACACACATGGAAGTAATTTATTTCAAAAATAGCAGAGTCTGAGTAAATTTACACAGTTCATAGGGGTTTTTTTGAAAGGCCTTTTTCTGCACTATTCCCAAGTAGGCATTTACCTAAAAAAATACATGGTAGACAGATGCACACTGCGCTTGAGAGTACATCTACTCATGTTTTGGTATTGGAGTTTAATTCCCTCTTCTCCCCAGTGGTGAATTTGCATATGTCTGGAGAAAGGAAGACTTTCACTTCAAGCAGTGTGGTTCACACAGATGCATGGACAGAAGGTGACAAGTTGCACTAGATACCCCTATGGATTTACTTTGCCCTGTGCTGGTAAGACAGTATAATCACTACTTTTTGCAATATTGACACTCATTGGGTAAAATTTCAAACCGTGTAAAACAAGACTGTTAAAGCATAGCTTGAAAAGCAACTTTTAAGACCTTAAAGTAGCTGGAGTCTTTAAAAATAATCAAATAAAAGGGAAACTTGAACACGAAATTATGCTGTGACCTAGATTTTTTACATATCTATAAAATGAAATTGCCATTTGTTTGCACCAAATGAAATACATAAATTACCAAGTTATGTTTAAATTACTTATAATTGAAAGTGATTTTTCATAGATTTACTTCATAGAATGTACCCATTCACCTACTGTAGAACTCCTTTTCCTTTACCTGTTAAAGTATCCCAAAGCAGTAAGCTCACAGACAGTGACTAAAACATTACCAGATTCTGTTCCCAGCTACTGCAGGGAAAAAATACTATGAGGGATGTGAAAGTTAAAAAGATGCCATCCTATAAAACAGGCACTACATAATCCTTTTTTCCTCTCAAATAATACAGGGCAAGGCACCTGCCCACAGTGTTAGACAGATCATTTCTAGATCAAGTGAAAAAATCAGGTAGTTGCTATCATTTCCGGAAATGCTTAATCTTACACAAGCACGGCTCCTGGAAAACCTTCCAGTACAAAAAGGACCCAATAATTCAGTGCAACAAATATCAGGAGTTCAATATCAATTTTGTGTTCAATTGTGAAAAGACAACAAAATTACACAGTCACAAGCCACTGAGAAGAATCTACAGAAAATATTCCTTTCTAAGGCCATAGAAGTCCATGCATAGAAAATTGGTAATAATAATTTAAAGTCAATAGAACTGTTTCAGATAAATCCCATGTACAAACGTGCATTTTACCTTTCTGTTTTCCAAAGCAGACAAACTAATGCATGGGGCTACTAAGAAGGGGAAAAGAGATCACAAGGCAAGAGACTTAGACATTCTAAAAGAGGAACAAAAGGAAAAAAAAAAAAACCCCAAACCAAAAAACAAACCAAGAAAACCCCACTTTCTCTTATCAGAATGTCTCACTAAACTCACTGCACTTCTCCATCAAGGTTTATTTCTCAAACTGGTAGAATTAGCATTCAGATGACCCTGTTGTGATATCTAAACTCATGGCTACCTTCATCCTGTCAATGCCATAAAAACTGAGGATATCAAACACATTTCAGTTAACACACAGAAAGGGGCAAGCAGGTTTTCAATGCACCTTTCTGACTTCCTCACAGTCTTTGCATTTGCATAGAGAATGGCATATTGGTTTTCCCTAAAACCATCCATGGTGACTCTTTATTTTAGTATTCAACAGCTCCTTCAAACCATTTCTCAGGGCATGCTTCTCTTACAGTTAACACCAACAATCAAACATGCCATGCTTTTTTTTTTTTTTCTCCTACTAACAATAGAAGAGGGTCAGGACTAAAATAACAAAGGTACACAGCTACTTCTCCCTGTGTCAGACAAGAGAACCACGGGAGCATTTCTCCTCATGGTTCCCCCATTTCCCATCCCCAAGGCAGGCAGACGCCAGCCTGCACTTACAACAGGGCATATTTGTAATTTTGTCAGTTGAGCTATCATCCAGCTGTAATAGCACTGTGACTGCACTGTGTGACCCCCCCAAAAAACCTCTGATTGTGGCTCTTGCATGGTGACTTCCCTGGCATCTAGAGTTCAAGACTGAAAGACTCAGGGAAAGTCTTTCACGTCTCTGCAGATGAAGGTTAACTTACCTTTATTTTTACAAAGCTAAATGGATAAAAACAGCAGCTGCAGGTGTACACACTGTTCTGGATAAGAAAAGCTTCTTCACACAGCCAGCCCTGCAGTGTCCCTTGTCCTAGCCAAGATTTCTGCTGAGCAAGGGTACAGAGGCATATGACAGATCTGCCCATATTCTAAATAAGCAGAGCGCAAGCCACTTCTAATACAGAATGATTTAGAAACTTTAGTGTTCCTCTTACAGTCAATCTGTATTGACAGTCTTTATTTTTAATCCACAGGACCCCGGACTCCCTCAAATGCATAGGATGCACTTTTTGGCAATACCACCGAGTCTCATGGTAAAGTGGCTCTCAGAAGCAAGGTAAGTGCAAGAGCAAACACACTCGTATAGTTAAAGCTATCAAATATTTTTGGGAAGACCATATTTTGTCTCTAAAGTTCTGGCATGAAAGAAGATTTTATGCTAAACAGCCTAAAGTACGTTTTTAGAGTGCTCTGAGCAAGGACAAAGAAAAAAATAAACAGTATGTAATAATAAATCACTAGAGAGCAGCAGAGCAAGTACGCACTTAGAAGCCCAATTACACAATTTTAAGTCAATCTTTGGACTGCTTGGCTTTACAGTTTTGATGTAGTTCTGTCAGCTTCTTTTAAGCAACTTAAACCACACAGAATGCATTGATAATCATGGAGCAATTTCCCCCGTGTTATTCAGGTAGAATTTGATTGATTCTTCTGTTTCCAGATGGTGACCAAAAGCCTTCTAAAACACTTGCAAGTTAACCTGCTGAAGAAACACGGCATGTGTGTCTGATTACGAGTTAGTACATACACCTCGCAAAAAAACCTTAACCTGTACCTTTTCTGCTGCAGACATGATGAGTCCTTTCCTGCTTTCTGAAAGATCTTGCTTAGGACCGAGGCACTTTCACATCATCAGTGAGGTGCTCATCGCTTTGCCAGTAGATATCAGTGTACAAGGTCAGAAACTAAGCAGAAGGGAAAAAGAAAAGCCACGCCAGCCGCCAGCCATTTAAAACCTCAACCCATCCCAGAAGCAGCTGTGGAAAAGCTGGCAATTACCTCAGAAACAAGAAGCAGCTGGGCTCAGTTCCCGATTCATCTTTACAAAGCAAACACGGAGAGGGAGGGTCCTATATAATGAAGTGAGGTTGGGAGTGGTGGGAGGACAAGTGATACTGGAGGAAAGTGTGGAGTTAAAAGGCTGTTAACGTACAGTTGGACAGTCTGTCTAGAGGGCCTTGTGGTTAGTTGCTGAGGGTCTGGGGGAGACTATTGTCTCAGGTTTGTTTTCTTTAAAGTGTGTTAATATAGCAGAGATACTCAACGTGGATGTGTGAGTTAGGCATGGTTTCTTTGGGAAACACCAGTAAGAGCCTGGTAATAGTCATGACTGAGGAAAGACAGTCTGGAGGTGGATCTGTGTATTTTGTTCATTTCATCTCCTTCTTCCAGGGAACCCTGCAGATGAAGAGAAAAAAAGATCAGAGGAATTTTTTCTACCTGTCCTTTATCTTCCTCACACACAGTCCTATATCTGTAGCTGCCATGTGTATGGCTAATAATGGAGCTTTGAAAAAAAGGAAGGGGTTAAGATGAAAAGAACCACTTAGCAAAGTATTATCAATGTTCATCTTGGTTTTTTGGTTATGTGCAGGGACTGAGCTTGACTGTACAATGATCTATATGCAAATTTGTCACTGGAAATACCATTTGTACTGAGAACACCTGTATTTGCATTTGCAGGTCCGTAGGGTGGGAACCTAGGGAAGGTGTAGAACCTGTTTACAGGTGTAAAACCACCGTGAGCTCACAGCACTATGAGCAGCTCAGCACCATTTGATACCCCAGTCATACGCGTACAGATAACCGGGATTCCCCTTTAAAAAGTGAGAAACATTTTTACTTTTATTTCAAATATGACTATTCTGCACGATCCTTATTCTTTGTGACTGGTAATTATGCATTCAGCATCTACATACGTCACTCTTTCATAAGGAGAATTATGGTTTGCTGGGGTGCATCAGGAAGAGCATTGTCAGCAGGTCAATTCCTTGTAGGAATTCAGATGGTCAGGAAACACTGTCCTTTCTGGCATACATTAGTTTCACAACAGGTAAGCAGGAAGCAATGCAACACTTCTCATTGCTGGATGGGCTACGTGGTCTTGATTTGAAATAAAAATACTCTACCTCTCTGTCCAAAATATTTTATAAAATGTTGTAAATGTGCACTTGCAAGAGGTTAAGGAGACATCTCCATGATGAGTTTCAAACAGCTCACAGTACTGCTTAATAAGAAGAGAATGCTGAAGGTCATATGAACCGTTATGGGTAATTTTCCCACTTTTTATTTCCATAGAGTATTCCTCACTTCTGCTAGGCAAGTTAAAAATATTAATCTGCTAATACATCCTACAGATTCACACCATAGTTGACGCTCTTTAACTATAATCAGCTGTATAGCACATTTCACAGAGAAACAGGGAAAGTACAGGCAAATCTGACCAAGTGTCTTCATTTAAAACAGCACTGTCAACCCCAGGTTATTAGGTCTTTCGTGGAAGAAGAGGAACTTGGGAGATCTATTTCCCATTCTGTGGCTTGATACAGCTGTTAGTGCTGTAGCTAAAAGCTGGTATTCATCTTTGAAGATAAGCTGCCCACATGTCTCTCTGGGGTTAGCCAGATGGTTGTTCACGCTGCTGGTGCACAACTGCAGTGTTAGTACAGGCTGAGTGGAACTAATGGGAAGGAGCGTGGGTGGGATGCTCAATGACTTAAATGCTCAATGACTTAAACATTTGTTTCTTTTTCCTTCTTTAGATGATACTGGTGGTCCATGCAGGCTAGCAAACCTTAGCTTCAATTACGGCTGTAGGTGTGGGTTTCACACTTTTTTTTGTGACGTGTGGGCACTGAGACCTCTCCTCGTCACACATCACCATCAGATACACTGTACTCTTAACCACCTCAACCACATCTAAAAGCATATTTTGTGCTTCACGCAAAAGTAAGACTGGCTAAGATTTCTCATATAGTTAATATATTTATAATATACCCTTTAGAGGGTAGATATGTGAAACACCATTTAACGAGGATATACTGAATATTGGTTAAAACAGTCTTGCATTTAAAAATCAAAAGCTATAAATTATATCTTATTGGTTAGCTTGCCAATGCAATTAGACAAGAACCCTGAACTGTATGTTACATATTCATATGCAATTTTTTCTGCAGTTGGTTCTTCACTGCTATTTTGTCTAAACCATGTTATGGCATTTACGGATGCTACCAAAATTCTTAGAGACAGCAGTAGGGAACAAGAAATCTCCTAGAAGGACAAGAGCATGAAAACCCTGCACTGAAGCAAGCAAACGAGCCCAAACAATCTGATGGTTTTCTGTTGGAAGCAGGCTAAAACTGACTTCTGAAGAAAATAAACTAAACCTTTCTGTTCCTCCAGAATTCTGCCTCATTTATACAGAATCTGTTCACACTACACAAAGCTTCTTGAAGAGAAAGAAAGCTTTCTTTACCACCAAACAATGTCCATGAATTCTATGAAAAAAACCCCTCTCCTTATGAGTGTTTTTTAGACTTACATAAATCACTATTGCAAGCACTTTGCAACTTAGTAATTTTTTCACTTTAGTACTTAAAAATTGTATTCTATAAACTATCAGCTTAAATATAGGAATACTTACTTAGGAGCTGTTTCACAGTCATTCAAATTTCATTTATTATACTAAAACTTAACCTATAACTAACTTCATATGTCCATACTTTCCTAGGTATTTTGCACTTTTCCACAATTTCTCTTTCCAGCTTTTCAACACTAAGAAAACATGAAAAGAGTTAGACTGATTTCTTACAAAAATTAACTGTCTACAGTCACAGCAGATCTACTTTGGCTTATAGCCTGAACCACAAAACTTATATTCTTCATTGTCATTCATAACTTTCAGCTTATGTTTTCCAGAGTTTAATTCCTGAGTTAGACACCATAGTCCCTGCAGAAAATAATGTAATATATTGTAAAGGGAGAATTAGGAGTACCTGAATGGGACTTGCAACTGTGAGCACACTGACTGGAGAGAAGCTGAGCGCAGCACCCTGGGAACACCAGAGAGAGAAGTATGGTTGTAATTCAGCCCTCTCTGAGACCTAGGCTCTTCCTCGCAGCTTCAGTTAATCTCCTCTCTCTGAGGCTGAGTTTCACAGCCTAGAAATTCTCACCATGACACTGGCCCCTGGGCAACATCTCTCATTTCAAGTTTTGCAGAAGAAGAGCAGTGGATTGCGGCTCTTCTTTCCTCCCCAAGGACACAGATACAGTCTTATGGCTTAAGCCAATTTCTGAAAACTAATTTTCTGCTTTGATTCCACTCTTTGAGCATGCATGCCTGCCTCCTGTGTACAAAACCTGACTTACCACGTCTGAGACTCTCTTAGCCCTCCTTTTGCCTTGCCACTACCCAAGCACAAGAGGCACAGAATGAACACATTTGCCTTGGTTACTCTTTATTTTCTAGGACCCCAAAAAGACACCCCATAAGGGTTTGTTGTCACTTTGACTACCGTAGCAATGGAAGCATTCATTTTCTGTACTGTTCATTACTGAACCTTCAGCAATGTTAGTCTTCCGTCTATTGTCAAACTCTTTTGATAAACAAAAATATTGTGGCAAAAGCCTGTCTTATAATTACGTGAGTTGCGATAACTTTTTACTCTTTGTTTTTCTATCACAGACAAAACACCTCCCAAACCATTCCTAACATTGACAGGAGGAGGAGGAAAGTAACTCTTCAAATCTTCAAAACCCAGGATTTTTCTAACGGTTTCGGTTTGAGGTAAATATCACTGAAATGCTTGACATATATATATCAAAGCAATCAAAACTACAAAAGACCAGCAGTTTTAGGAAAATAAAAACTGTCCATATGAAATGTTTTTGTCTTAGTTTGAGTAATGAAAAATGACCACAAGTCATTACAGGGAAGCACTGATTTTTCAAATTCTCTGTAGGATGCCAATATGGGAGAGCACAGAAATCAAGTGTCATCGTAAAGCAGAAAGCCACCTGCCCCTGCCTCCTATGGGTAGAAAGGTTTTCAATGGCCATGAAGGTTGCCAGGCCTGCCCATGAGGATGATGGCCTCAGAAGATATAGACCCTGTGGTCAGCAAAAACTTGAGTTACAGCGGTAGGTTTTTATATTGTTTCATATGATATATGTAGAATTTTCCAATTTTTAGGAGAAAACTTCAGCACACTCATCCTTCTGGGGTCATACTGATGTCGGAAGTGTTGTAGAATGAATTATTTCAGATCTGAGAAGATAAGCAGCATTGGTTCTTAGTTATTCTTGATACTGACAGTATTTATTATTTTCCTGACATACAGCTAGGTTAGAGTCTTACATGTAGTTGTATCTGTAACCAACTACCAGGCTTATTTGCAGTCTGTTAATACAAGCAAAATTAGATGCCCATGAATACCCACTGACATTATATGACATTTCCAAGATACATTATTTATGAAAAACAGCAGCTGTGAAAGTGAAGCCCCTCCAAGTAAATGCAGAAGGCATGTTTCTTTGCAATTATTTGTCAGACTGGACTCTGGAGTCAGCAGAGGCTTGAATGCAAATGATGAACTGCACAGCAGCCCACTGTGTGTCTGTAGCCTCGGGAAGGGCAGGCACAGCCCTGACTTTTAAACAAGGACACATAAACAGAGCCAAAATGCTGAAAGCCATCATTATAAAGCCTGAGACAAAATGTAACAACAACAACAAACAGTTGGGTAACCTTTTTGAAGTGGATATACTCCTCTTTCAGTGTTTTCTGAATCTCCTTAAATTTTGATTGGCTTTAGATTTGAAAGCAGTTGGCAGACAGTCAAAATTTAAAATTGATGAAGTACAATTGGTCTGTTCATGGGATGCTTGGAAAAGAAAATAATGATCTTTCAGACAAAAATGTTCTGAGGAAGCTAAGCCTCCATGTCAACAGATAAGAAAGCAAACAGTGGTACTGAAATGACTGGAACAAACAGTATGTAAAAGAAGGTTTTGTCCTGGAGGAATTGTAGCAAATTCAGAGGGCTCTGTACTTGGTGATCTTTAGGACTTTCTTTTATGCTTCCAGGATATGCTTGGCAGTATAACAAAGTGCAGGGGTCATACCTAATTTGTGTAAATTGCATTAGTCCAGAGGGGACACCTGAAAATCTGCAGCTCATAGCATAGAAGAATGATATGCCCTGTATTGATCCAAAATTTTTAATATGTCAACCTACTTTGCACAGTCTTTTAGACCACATCCACCCCAAAAAGGGGAAAAAACCCAACACCAAATCACCAAAAAACACCAAACCACTGTTGAGGTAGCTCTGACTTGTGGACAAATTCAAGGAGGCATACAAAATACATGTAAGTTAGCCTCCCCTTGGCAAGATGTGGGGCAGTGCTGAATCACTCTGTGCATGTCACTTACTGTCCTCCCTGAATGAAAAGCAGTGAACTTAATGGGACAGCTGCTGGGTCCTGCCTCAAAGTATTTGGCTTCCAAATCTCTCCTGGGTCCTGAGGGCAACCTGTGAGATACTAGGAAACAAAGACGCTCATGACTTCTGAAGTACTGGGGCTTGAATTCGTATAGCAGATTTGATCTACTTTTGCATCTGGATGACATGTCATTGCTGATGCTAGTGCGAAGTGTGAGACAGAAAATCCAGAGGTGTGTAACAATGTCACTCAAACTGTCAGCTACCTGAGGACTCAGAAAATTTGTCCTGTCTTCAATGACAAGGCCAACAAGATTTGGTAATCTGTGGGACCAGGGTGAAAGAAGGCAAAGTAAAGGAAGAATTTCTTTCGTGAGGGTGGTGAGACCCCAGAACAGGTTGCCCAAAGAAATTGTGGATGCCCCATCACAGGAACTGTTCAATGTCATTTTACAGGGCTTTCAACAATCTGGTCTAGTGAAAGATGTCCCTATCCATCCTGCAGAAGGGATGGAACATAGGCTTTCGGAAGGTCCCTTACAACCCAAACCTTTCTGTGCTTTTTTTACGTTGGAGGGTGAACACTGTGGTACCTTACAGTGAAGGGTTTTTGACATAGGGTTACATCTCTTTGGCAAATCTAGGCCACTTACTGCCATCTGTCAGACAATAAATGAGTAATTCCTAGAGTAAAAATGGCAATAATGGCTTCCTTTCCCTTTCCTGACAATAAGTGCTGTTAAAAGTAGAGGACTTCAATTTATAAGCCTCCTCCAGGTGAATCAATGTCCCTCAGGGGCACCAGCCAGTGTGCTGAGCCAAAGGCTGGCTTTTCTTTAGCAGGAATGGAGGAGCAGGGACAGGATTAAGTGAAGGACCTATTCCTATGGGTTTATTGGTTGTCTGCTGGAATCATTTGAACGGGTTGGGGCAGTAAAGGGAGGGCAGCAGGCAGTGTGTATAGTGTGTGGGGACCTGGGGAGGGGATGGAAAATCTGTAACTAATAGGCATCTTTTCATCTTTCTCACTCTGTTTTCTTTCCAGTGGTGCCCAGATAGGGAACAAATCTTCCCATAAACAGTAATCCTTTAGAAAGTGCTCAAGTATGGCTATTACTTAACTTCCTGATTAGTAGCAATCACCACCTGCTACTTCTGATCCACATTGTCCAGCATAATGGAAGTGTTCATTTCCCTGGCTGTGAAAAAGTAATGGGAGGGGAGTCCCTCTTCCCTGTTTTGGAAAAAAGAGCAACAGTCCCTCCTTTTCTTCTGTAACTAATCCCAGACCAAATTTATCCAGGAAAATAAAATTTTATTTCTGGTGACAAATAGCTGGATAACGCAGATTATGATCACTTAAAAAAAACCCCAAACACAAACCAAAACAAAAACAACAAAAAACCCAAACCACAAAAGCAATCATTCTGATTTCTTTGAACTAAATTAAGGGTTCCTGCTGCAGGGATTTTTATCACCTGACTATGGCTTTGAGATCCTAGAAAGCACCAAGCAAAGGCAATATATTCAATATTTTTGACAACTCAAACATGCAAAGACTTTTTCTTCTTTCTTCGAACCATACAAGCTGAAGCTGCCAAGAGAGCTGCACATGTTGCTTTGAAAGACAGCTGTTAAAACAGTCCCCTTTGATCAAAATTCTTCCATGTTTATAGCTAGAGCAAGAGAAAGTATTATAGGATTTTCTTAGCACAGACTGAAATTCATAAAAAGAATGAAATTTGCAAAACCTGAAAAGTGCATTTGTCATGAGCGGGCATAACTTTTGAAATGTCAGTTAAAAGGAGACAACTCATGAATAGACTACGAGGATTTTCAGATTTTCTATTTCCCTAAAGTCTTCTTTTGTTTTACACTGGGAGTGGTGGTGTCCCTTCCTAGAGAAGCACAGGCAGGCAGTAGATTAGTCCTTATTTAGATGGTAAGTTCCAGCTTATTTGAATTGTATTAAGCATTCTCCTTACTTCTGTGGGATTTGTCATAAATCTTGAGTAAATATACTTAGCACAATCTCAAAGACTGAAGTTTTGATTTCTCAGAGGGCTCAAACCTTTAAGCCCTAAAACTTCTCTTGTTTAAGAGAGATAAAGCAAAAGAATCTACTTGTCAAAACAAACACGGGGTAAAAAACCCTCAGTACAACCCTAGACTTTATCTCAATGGGAAGTGGCACTCATTCGGGGCTATTCCATAGCATTCTTTGCCCAGGAGTGAAATCTATTATAGGAATTAGTACTGCCCCTTAAAATGGTAGCATCTCTAAGAAGCAAATGAATCCTACTCTCTTTCCCTCTCTTTTCCTATCCATTCTCCTTCTAAACAGTATTCAAAGGTTTCTTCAAAGGTCTTCATCCTATCTTTGTTGCCATGGTCTCTCACAGAGTTGAAACAACATTTTCAAAATTAATGCCTGCTCTAAATGCATTGTTGTTGGGATGCTGAGTCAGTTCTTTGCTGAGTAGGGTGAAAGAAAAGAGAATCTTTGAAAATCAGTTTTAACACTCAACTAACCTGAATGGGGAAAAGCAAGACATCTATATGTTACTAGACAGAAGCAAAACTTTTCAGGGGTGAGACGCCTTGTATTTTGGAGAGAAAACCAAACTGTCACTAGGTTTTTTTGCGTCAGCTATGCTGTTTTTAGTCTTTCTTTTTATTCATACCAGACCTGAGAAAGACAATTGCTTCTCAGAAGGAAAAAAAAACCCCACAGAAGAATCCTGTTGATTAACACACACCTCCCCCCCAACTAAATCCTTGCTGTGGGGGTGACAGAGGATGCTTGGTATGCAGTTGTGACAGGCAGGGCTAGTTTTGGCATGGCTGAAATGAGTGGGGGAAATTATGAAGAAGCACCATTATTTATAAGGAGACTAACAAGATATTTTGCTTGTATTCCGCTTCTCTGTTTGCCTCTCTTGTTTAACTACTTGCACAGTTTTTGAAATAAGGTCCATCTCTAGCACACATATTTGTACAGCACAAAGGGAAACAAGCTTAGTTTTCTAATTCAAACTTTTAAGCTTTATTATATAAAGGAGAACATCTATTTGCTGTGTAAATTAAAGCACTCCACACTCTGTACACACATTTCAAGGAAAGACAATCTTTGTCACAGACTTGCTTACATCAACTTTACATTGTTTTTATATGCCTGGCCTCAATTTTTTTGAAATCCTTTGAACATCTGTCCTTAGCCCGTGGTCTGGCATGGCATGCTAAATTCTGTATATTTGTTCATTATTCCTAGGGGAGGAATTTACATGAAAATTCTGTTGGTCTAATTATATGCCTCAGCTAGAAAAACTATTCATCTGTCTGCAGCAAATTTCACCTTTATGAAACAGATGATGACTTTGCCAGAAACTTCCTGGACATTGTAACAACTGAAGGTTTTACAGCCTACATTTGTAATATGGGACATAAACTGAATTGAAGGAGAAGAAAAAAAGCCCTTAGATCATTACAGTGCTTTTGAAAACAACTCTTCATCTCACAGTTTAATGGGAAAAGATGTTTGCAGCAGCTTGTTAAGGGTAAAATCTAGCCTCCCCTGCTACTCGTATCTCCTGGTGTCAGGGAATGCAGGTTGTGAAAGAGGAAAAGCTCAACAAGGATCCAAAACCAGCATGTTGTGGGTCTCAGTCTCTGAGAATGTGGGACTGAATACTGGAAGTGTTTCAGGGTGATAGGATGCAGAAAGAAGAGTAAATGAGGCAAGAGTTCTTCCTGTAACTTAAAAATCATGAGGGAAAGTGCATTCACTAAATGGGAATGGTAAAGATCTTCCCAATTTCTCATCCTAAAGGATGAAGAAGGACACAACAAAACAGAGCTGGTGATCTTGGGGTTTGCAGTTTTTGAAATTGACTACATTTTAGAAGGTTTAAATGGATTTCTAAAGAGATGAACATGGACTGCCCATTGTGTGTACATTTCTCCTGCTCCTTTTCCCCCTCTTTTCTCTGTGACCACGTTACTTTTCCCCCCCATGATTTTAATTCACATAATTCTCCCCTTTTCATTTCTAATGTCTTTCCCTCCTGGCCTTTCGAATTTACTCTTTTTCTTTCTTATTTGCTCATAAGTTGCTAATTTTCACTAAACTTTACTTTTCCATGTTCTCCTAAATGCCACATGCCAAAAACTTTCATATTCCCCTTTTCTAGTCTGACTTTGGCTTTACGGTCTTTTTAAACACTGTTTAAATACTGTTGCTGGGGCTTCCATTGCCTTTTTCAGGTTTGCTCTATATATTTCCATTCTCCGATCAGCCGTATCAACCCATCAATCCAACACACTCTTCTTCCTAATCAGTCTCATAACGTGAAAGCCATTTCTCCAAATAATTTCCCTTTTGGATACCAGTGCCACACATCTGCATTAATCTTTTCACTTTCCATGGCTTGGATCCCTCTAGGTTCATTTATTTTCTGCCCAATAAGCTCCTCTTCTAATGAGTACATTCTCCGAGCTCCTCAGCATGTATTTCATCCTCATCTACTTCCTAAATAGGCTGCTGGGTTGGTTTTTTACCCAGCTTGACTAAAATAGTCCCCCCTTTTTGTAGCTATCACAGTGGCATTAGAGAGCCTAAAGACAAGAATGAAATAGAAAGCACTCTCTGCTTGCCAGCCTGGGCTTCCCCTGCCATTATTTCCTCATAGCTTGTGGACTTTCTATGGCAATTGTATATTCCCTAGGGATCCATCAGTGGGATTCATAGAGCCACGGGCAGAGGAGGGCAGCACCTCTCGAACTGACACTGCCTGCAGGCTTTCACTCCTGATGGGTTGCACCACAAGAGGAAGAGTTCCCATCCTCATGTCCATCCTTACAGCACAGCTGGCTCTGTCCTCTTGCCTTCCTCGGGCAGATTCACGGATTGCCATGGCACAACCTTTGGCACAAAGTGAGGCAGGATTTGGCCCCAAATCAAAGATCTCACCAATGTGTCATAGGAGTTAGCATGAGTGTAGGTGCTGGGGAAGGGCTAAGAGCTAGAATAGCAAGGGTATTTCAGGTCAGGCCTGAGGCGAATTAGCAGACAAGTTGTGAAGCTTACACAACATGTGGCCACATTATGTGTGGCTCCAGTCAGCGTTAATAGCCTGTCATTGAGCTCCACGTTTAAACAATTTGAGCAAACAGCAAACACAGAGGATGGGAGGAGGGAAAAAGACCTTCGAGGAATAAGAAAGATCAGGCTCCTTAGTACACTTGACAAGCAAATATTGCAGTGGTGAGGACAATAGAGTATCTATTAGGTAGCTAGAGACACGACCAAGTTCCTACCATGCAAAGGGAACACAATACAAAATAAAAAATACAGAATTTGTTCAATTTTAAAATTCACTTGGCCAGCAGTTTTTAAAGCTACATTGGAAACCAGTTGTATTAGGCTGTATTTGATCATATGCATTATAAGAGAGAAAAAAAAAAAATATATATGGTTTTGGTTTAGCAGCAAAGAAACTAAAAAAGGGGGGGAACAGAATGAAAAATTAAAAAATTGTTTTAGTAGTAACAAAGAGTAAAGTCCAACTACATACATAACATCGATATTAGTGCTGGAAGTAAAATATAAAACATTTTATAATAGAACTTAGAAACTATACTGCATTGTTTAGTATGAAAATAATAGCCTTTCAAGCCAGTACTGTTAGAGTACTTATTTAATCCAGTGCAGAACTGGCTATGAAACCATCCACTCTACCATGGGAATGCTTAGCTCAGTATCTGGTAGGTTGCCAGCCATTTAAAATGTTTTTGTGGTGGTTTAATGATTGTTCCCATGAGCACTGACGGTAAGGGTTGACATTAATTAAAATACTAAGTCATCAGAGCTTGCATTGTGGGGAGAGAAAGAATGGGCTGGATCCAATTGTCTTCAAGGTTTCTTTGGCCTTCCACATATTTCTCTTAGCTGCATCATTCATGCCAAGTATCCTTTTAGCTGAGGTGTAACAATGTAAACTGATTGTCTCCACAAATACAATCTTTTAACGTTTTCCACATATTTCCATTTAACTGATTAGAAGACAGTCATTAAAATCAGCTAATCATGTAATGTGGCTGTGATCTGAATGCTAAACAAAATGCTTAAAAGAAAGAGGATTTTAAAACAGTGTCTGCTTCTCAATTTATTTCTACTGTATACTCAATGGCACACAATACAGTACATATTCTGGGCCTTATCCTCATTAACCTCAAAACTCATTATCTCTTTTAAAACCAGGCCCTTTCCATAGAGTGTGTTGCAAAAGGTATGAAAAAAAACCAAATTAGAGCTGTATTTTGGCACACACTCTGGAAACAGGATGAAGTATTTCACTTAGAACTGTGAAATTAAACCAGAATGGCATATAATCCTGAGTAAGACCCACTGCTAAAATGATTTTTGCATCATTTGGATAGAATAGTTATCCTTATTCATTTCTCCCATTTTATTAAACAGTTACTCAAGATCCATGTCTTCAAAGGCACACATACAAGAAAACGTCACTTAACACCTGTAGTCCTCAAATGGTCCCTTCAAAAATGAGTGAAGAGGCTGAGTTCTTCTACTCCTCCCATCCATTCAGCAAGCCTGTGCTTTCATCCTCCTGGCAGTGGCTTAATACTGCAGAGAGCAAGAATGCAAGTTAAAGTTTATTTTAGATATAACATGATCAATAGCCCAAGAAATGAAGACTTCTGGTTTGATCAAAGTGAAGAAGCAAGCTGAGCCTACATAAATGCAATGGGACATTTTCACAGTCAGCAACATATATCGTAAAGGAGACTGCTGCTTTAGAGCTGACTGCTGTCAGTGCAAAAGACAGAGCAACCCTTTCTACATACAAATCACTTTTGCTCCTTTGGATCAGAAGTCACATGAATCTGCGACTTTGGGTCACCTCTACCTTGGTGAAAATCCAAATCTGAATGAGATGCCTGATACCAGTTACCATCCCAGCTCGTTCACCAGCACATAGCACAGTGCTCACACTGCTTCCCATCACACCAGGGGGCTGTGTAAAAGAAATCCTTATCTCTGAATATCTGCAACCACCACCATGCTTTGCACATACAGGCATTGCTCCTTTACCTTGTTAGTGGACGAGTTACCTTCTCTGCTGTCCTGACATCAAACTGGGGGCAGAGGTTTTAGACCACCACAGGCAGACTTCTGTGATGGCAAACCCTGGAACATGGGAACACTCTTTGGCTTTTTGGTGTGAATGTTCTCTGAAAAATCATCTCATATAAATAAACTACCTGGTCTTTGAGTCGTTCAGGAGCTTACCTATGTAATGTAGAAGTGCCAGAGCAGGCCATGGAGGCCCCTGTCTTCACAGATGAGGGCAGGAGGCCTAATGTCCTCCTGACGTTTGTCTTCAGTAGAGCCACCTATGGACACGAGGTTAAAAGGCTTTGGGTGGTTTTAAATTAATCTTTTTATTTTAAACTCTGGGGTTTATTTTGGGGTATTTTTATTTGTTTTTCTGGTGGAGTTGGTTTTTCGGGGTGGTGATGTTTTCCTGTTTGTTTCTTTTTAAAGGACAGGCAGGCTCGCAGGGATGAGACAGTGCCCAGACAGCTCCACCAGCCCCTCGCCAAGGGGTGCACAAACGCAGTGCCCGAGTGCAGGCTCAGTTCAGCCTGGCCGTGGCGGCACATCGCTAAAGCGGCTCCCTCTGCTTCGCTGTGCCCCAGCCGAGAGCCGCGGGGAGCCGGGGTACGGCGCACGGGGCCCGGCCCGGAGGGCACGGCGAGGGCGGGAGGCGAGGGCAGTGCTGCGGGGGCCGAGGCCGCGCTCCTGCAGCTCCCCAGAGCTCGCTCT
>VZRL01004616.1:527600-560006 GCA_013397895.1 Origma solitaria
GGCCGGGGCGCGGCGAGTGGGTGGTCCGGGCGGCCGGAGCCGCGGGCTGTCCCCCTGCCCCGGCGCCGGGCCCGGCCCGCTCCCGCTCCCGCAGCTGGGCCGGAGGCGGCCCGCAGACCGCTCTCGGCACATTTCTTCATTTCTCACTTGAGTGCCCTTCTTTAGTTCCCTTTCAACTGCCCACTTTATATCGGCTTCATTACACCACCGCTCCATTTGTGATGTAAATCGGGAAACTCAGGGAAGTTTTTCTTTTGGCCTTGTCTACGGAAGAATACCGAGAGGTATTCAAAACGTATTAACACAAATCAATAGCACCAATAAAAGCAAAATCTCCTTAGCAACATAATCTTGATTGCAAAAGGAGAACTGAGAGCATTTAGCAGAACAGTGGCCCACATGGAATACGCATTTGTCTAGAAGAATGCAGCACAAAGCCTAAAAGAGAGATGCTGAAAAAATCCAAAATTAACTCACACTGAACAGTTACTCTTTTTTTCAAAAGTACACAATTGGCTACATTAAATCTATCGTGAGCTTTTCTGCTCAGCAACATTGTATCATACCGCTTTGCAAGCGCACATTACAACACCCGGAATGCTTCACAGCGCCGGGCAGGAGCACCCCTCCCCACCCGCGCCTTGGGACATGAGCATGTCTAACACACCCCCCTATGCATGTTAGAGACGCTATACACACGCACATTATAAAGAGGCTGTCAAGACTTCCATGCTAGAGACACCAAAGAGCTTAAAATGTTTCATGCAAGGAAAAGCTGCTGGCTGATGAGAACCAAGGCCGTCCTCAGCACGGCAGAGAGCACAGGCTTAGTTTTTGTTCGTAAGGTTCAGGTTAACCATAATCTCCTGCCGGATGGTCTGAAACACACGTGAGTTGCATGGATGGGAATGATTCCTTTCTGAATAGGTGGTGTCTGCCTCAACTACATGGACGAAACAGACATGTATAAAACGAAAAAGCATACAAACAGCCTCAACATCACCATTAAACCATAATGAGAGCACATTTAATAAATCCTACTATCATTAGGGCTTGAAAAGCTTAAGGAACTCCAAGTGTAGACTTAATGAAAAACCTTAATGTTTGAAACAGTTAAGGCATGCAATGCCTGTAATTTGGTAACTCCAGTCTTAGTCATCTGAATTACCCCAAATCATTTTCTCTCCCCTCTCATATCCACACCCCATATCCCCCATTTAGACTGAAAGTATCAACTGGAAGTAAGATGAGACCATTGCACAATACAGCAGTTTCTCAGGTTCTTCCTTTTCTTCCTCACCCAACCACCTCCCTCCCCCAAAACAGATGAAAAACGGTAAGGCTTAGTAGATAGGTTAACAATTATTTTATTAGTTTATAATACATACAACTTAAGAAATGCTTTAAAAAAAAGTTATATTGTAGTCCATTCCAATTCTGGGTCAGGTCAGGAAAAACCAATGTTGATGTATTAAATAATATTCTACAATTCAACATTAGCCTCACTAATTTAGCAGACACGGTTAAATATTCTTAAATATGCATATATACAATTGTGCAGCCTTTAAAAAGTCCTTTTCTTCCTATCTTCTCCTCCCAAAGCTGTGCACCTGTGAACACAGTACTCGCTTCTAATCTTTGAGTCTCTCACCTGGACTTAGGATATTTGAAGAGGAATGTTACAATAGTGGAAATTGCAGCAACCCTATCTTTCTAAACTCTTTCTGAGAGGAGAGATGCCCAACAGGCAAAATTTACATCAAGTCTCTCTATAAATAGCAGCTTCTTTAAGACTCAGTTTTAGGTTAAATTATTGCTTATGCATTTTCTGTTTGAAATGGATTTTTAACATACTCCAGAATAATGGGTTTTAAGTCTTCTCTCTTGATGGCAACATCCTTTCAATGACTTATTTACCATTACTGCTTCATACATTTAACAGGTCTTTCCTAAGCACACACAGTCTGATGCAATTCTCTGCAAATTCTCTTATAGCAACATGAATTACACAGGTCTAATTTAGCACACAACATTTAGGCACTGTTTTGTAGTTTACTATTTTCTTTCAAATTTATATTTGGAATGAGTTCATATTCTGATCTCTGAACCTTTATGAAAACAAGAATCTGAGTTACACTTTTCAAATCAGGAACTACTTTGCATTCCCTGTTGTCTCACTGAACCAAACTGTTCATTGACAATATTAACCAGTAGGTACACTGCATATCCTAACAAGTTAGGAAGCCTGTCGCTAGCATAAAAGAATCAGAGATAAACACTTGGAGTGGATGAGTTAAGATATTTATATCAGCACAATGAAACCAGCTTAAACATACAGCCACTAAAAGTATCAGTTATATTGCATCAGGATATCTGACTTTTTAAAACGTTTCTAAATATGACCTTAAAAATGTATTCATAAACCTAAAATACTGCAACAAAAAAAAAGTCTTCAGCTGACTACTAAGTCTCATTTTCAACACAAGGCAAAGTAACTTTCAATTATTAAGCTATAAATGAGGAGCAAATAACAACAAAAAAGGATGTTTCAATAAACATAAAAATCTACTATCTATCCTCTAAAAGTGAGCATTTGTCAATGGTTCCCTTCTCCGTAAAAACTACAATTAACTACAAAAATCTTACTTACCTGAACTTAAATTGTACTAACTGGATCCTACTTGTGGGCCTTAGATATACTGTCACATGACAGGAGCTGTCTGGACAAGTCAAGAATTTTCTTTGGAAACAATTAGCCATGCATTACAGGCTCCAGCTTAGGAAAAGACTGTTCTGCACTCACAGTGCAGCTCTCATCAGCAATTCCATTTTGGTCTGGCTATTTTAAACAGAGAGATGCTGAGTTTAGAAGGAAGTTTACCTTCTGCATTATTATTCTGTATGATAGCAGAATTGTCTATCAACTAGAGCATAATCAAAATAAACTAATAACTCATGTATCAAAATAAAAAAGTTAACAAAAGTTAACACAGTCTACATAACTAATGAAATGGACTGCTAGCATTTGCTTAGCTTGCATCATTCAATACTATTTCATTCAGTTCAAAAATGGTTTCCATCATACTCAGAGAACTCCACACCTAATCCCCAAATTCAGTCTTTTGGGTATTGCTTCTCCTAATTCCTATGCTTCATCTTTTGCCTCACTAAATTTTCCCCACTGATCTGTTTTATTTTGAGGAGCCAAACATTTATGAATCTGTTTTCAAGAAAATAAATCTTAATGAAGTACTAATGAGCTAAACAAACCAGACTTTTTTTAAAGGACAACATCCATCAAAACAGTAAAATGTAGTTTTATAAAAGATGCATATTACCCAGGTGTTATGTGGTAGGAATACATACACCAGCACAAGAGTCAACATATGAAGTTTCATGCAAGGATTCCGGGGGTTTTAAATTTTCAAATCATCTCTAATTCAGCCCACGCTGACTGAAACACCAGTGTGCAAAAAGATAAAAGTTCAAAAATTAATGAACTGCAAAATACTGTTACCAACAAAACAATACAAATGGATATCTAATGAAGAATAAATGGTTATTTCCAGCAGTGAAATTTTTTCACTTCTAGAGTACTTCTCCCCTTGAAATTATTCTACTTCCTTAAAAAGAACGATACTGTTTTCTTAGTACACCAGTATCCCCTGATTCACTCAGCCTATGGAGATAACTTTACAAAGAATAAACACAGGAATTAAGAAGGTAGCACCATTAGAAATAATCACTCCATCCAAATCAGAGAAAAAAAATCCCTTCATGTATCCTTATCCAACATACTTTGACATTCAGCAGCCTAGTAATACAGGGTAAAAGATCTCATAACTGCATATTGATAACATTCATAATGGTCATGCATATTACAATCAAGTTTCTAGGGTGACATTTGCAAAGTAAGCCTTCATGCAGATAGGCATTCAGCTCATTAATTCCATTTTCATATTTCCTATTAGTCCCTGAGAAGTTAATATTTCTACCTACAATATGGCTATTAAAGGCATTATAATGATCATACACTTAGCTGTTTGTCATGGAAACGCAATGTGGCTATAGGGAGAAGCACAGAAATTACAGCAAATTAGCAGTGATGAATACAGATTTCTGAAATGCTTTCTTTTCATAAGCAAGGTTGCTGAAGAGCAACATAGATTACTTTAGTGACAGATACAAAACCAGCCAGCATCACTTACCCTAAGTAAGTCACTACTACAAATCGAAGACATTGGAGGCTCTGAGACCTCTCTAATTGAGCATTTCCTTTGCACAAAATCATCTGGATTTTGACCAAATGTAGGGTCATCATGATCCTTCTTTTAATTACTCAACAGCAGTGCTGGGAGAACTTAAAAGAACCAGGGATTTTCTTTGCCTAGCAAGTCTTTTGCCTCTTCAATTAAAGTGATCTCTTTAAATTGTTCAGAATTCAAATGGGGTTTTTAGTGGACAATTTGCATTATTGCCAGCTGCTCAAAACCCATAAACTAAGGCTCCAAAACAAGAGGACCAATTTAAAATTAAGACTTTGGGGTGGGGAGTGGAGGGAAGGGAATAAAGACAAGTTCTTTTTCCTTGGCTCCTGGCTTTTAAGCAGTTACAGATTGCATTTTAAAGCTCTTCCTACAATCTTTGGGGCTATACAATGACTTTTAGGAAAAAAATTAAATTAAAACTGACTTTGAAGTAAGCCTGTATCTGAGAGATAGAGTATTACATTTAAACACCATGGTCTTAGGAATTAAAAAACATAGCATTTAACAAACTGATTTAGAGATTATAATTTACATCTAAGTACTGTAAAAAATTTTTACAATCTATTCTACTTGGGTTTAAGTATTGTGGGAAATTTTGGATTTGCATAAATAGTTTATTAAAGTTACTCTTACTGACCTATAACAAAAAAAATTTACTAACTTACTTACTTCCTGTAACCTATCTCCATAAACATTTTCATATCTGGTGAAGTTTGCCAATCCCAATATAAACTTCAAGTCACAGCTATTTAACAACAGATGAGCTCTTCAGAATTCTTCACATAGGGTCAGACAGAAAGTCCTTCTCCCTCAGAACTTATTTCCACCTATCACTAAAAAATTAAAAAGAATTTGTTTCTATTATATTACAGTAAGAAAGAAATCTTTATTCACCAGTTAAAGGCCACTATATCTAAAAATAATAATTAGCTCTCACGGGGATTCATTGATGCTTTCACCTTTAGTTTATAAGGCTAAAAGTGAAACAGGCATAATTAACATCATTTGCTAAATGATTAATATCAACTTGATATCTAACTGTTCAAGGAAATTTGAAATAGATAAGATTATTTGTAGAAATTGCTGAGTTGCAAGAAGCTGAATGAGTTAGTATAATGTAATATTTATTTTAGCAAAGAATAGGGTGTATCCTGGAAGTCCTACTATAGCTTCTGCTCTGCTCAAACTGTGCAATTTCATTCTTTGCCAAGTGGACAAAAAGGGTAATATATGTCTTCTCACTAGCAATCAAAATAAATAGATTTAGTATTTTAGAAGCAACATCAAAGGAAAATCCTGACAACTGCTGCAGGCATTGAACAGTTGATTAAAGCTCCTGCCATCTTCAATTTCCATTATTGTAATTAATGAATTGAAAGGGATTGTATGAAAATGTTTTGTAAGATTCTTACTAGGTGAATGTACTACCTCTTCAGGAGAGCACTACTTCTGAGATAAAACTCATCTCTCTATATAAGCAGTGTCTCAAGTTCCTGATTGTATTTTAAGTCAGAGACATTGTTTTAATAAAATATCCAGAGTATTTTTTGAGGGAATAAATTTTGGCCTCCTTACTAAGGGATTTAACTTTTTAATTGCTCAGAGCTCTACTCTGGATCTCTGTATAAGAGTTCCTAAAGAGAAAGTCACAGCCACTAAAATACAGTAATGCCTGCTAACCAAGCCCATGACTGCTGATGCACTCAAAAGTAGACATGATCTTAACCATCACTATGGTCAATATGGAAGCTTTACTAATGGGATACTCAGCAAACCTGTAAGCCACACTCTATTCACTGCTCTGGTTTCAGCACACATCATGTCCAAAGCAGCTTTATTGTTGGTGGGTTTGAGTGCTGCTGGCAAGGCAGCTGTGGATATGGACAGAACATAGTATGGGAAGTTTGGGCAGCAAACTAAGGCAAATAGCTCATGCTGAATGTGGCACTGCTGTGAACATACCACAAACCATATCCTCAACTAGAGTGGAGTGATGGGTTTCCACACCAGTGGAAAACTGCATCCATGACACAAATTATCTGTACAGTCAAATGAAAATTTTTATAAAATCTAGGCCTCATATGATCCAGTATTCATTTCATTGAAAACTGACACTTAAAGAAATCAATATATATTTCTGGTCATCAGTATTTAACACCAGTTATCACTTCTGTTCAATTCCAACCTCTCCTCCGCACCTCCAACCTCCCCAGTCTCAGCTGCCATCAATGTTAGGTTTCTGTCCTCCCGCAGGCTGAAACTAGTCTGAGGTTGTAATTAATACTTCTGGGTGAGAGAAGGAGTGCAGCAGACCCAGATTTGTACTGAAGAAGAGGTTGAAATTGATTTTCAGAATTATAAAGTTACTTTGTAGAGAGTCCACGGCTACACTCAGAAGACTGAGGTTAGCCAAAACTGGGATTTGGTAATTAAAAATCATGTTCTGTCAAGTAAAAGAAACACACTTGTAGGCTTATATGAAAAGCATAGCTGAGCTAATTTCAAAGTGAACAGCAGGAATCCATAGACAAAAGCTGTGCAAAGGATGAATGTTGGGAACAGATATAGAAGGCTTAGGTCTAAGAAAACTTAAAACTTTCTAGACCAGTCCCACTATGAACAAATTAGGAATATAATACTCACTAGAGAATATTTTACAGAGAATAAATGTTTTGAAGACATAGAAAAATAGTTCACAGCATCAAGGTACCTGTAATACATTACCTTGAAATAAAACTTGTATTTAAAAGATTAAAAAGAGAAGACTGTTCTTGTAGTGGTATTAACTTTTCATTCATACACACAGTAAGCAGAGTATATCTGGGTTTTTTTTCCATATATTCATATTATTGCTTGCTAACACAACTGTACAAGGAACATGTTCTTAACTCATATCAATTTTGTGTACCGTAATTTTAGATACCTAAAGCAAATTTTAAAATATGAGAGTTGCAATTAAAAAAAAACAAAAACAAAGCTATGTGTGAAGGTATGTACAACTAAAGTATAATCAGAAGAAAATAAATACAACTGGCCTGACCCAAGCATACATCATATATCCAGTTTAAAAAAGTCTTATACTTTGTAAACCAAAATGAGCAACAGAAAAGGTGCAATAAATAACTGCCTAATACATTTAAACTTACACAGTAGCCCCATGTACCCTGCTTTGATTACTTTTAATACATGGCATTTGCATCTGGAACTGCACTGTTCAAGAATTCTTCAATAACTTTTTTCTGCTTATGTGGCTTTAAAATAAACAAACAAAAAAACCCATGGAAGGTCTTCTTGGACAACTAAGTTTTAGTAAAACAAGTCCTTCTGCATCCCTGTGTACAAGATCTGGTAAACAGTATGAATAAAGCTGGCACACGGCAAGTGACTGAATTAAAACAGCTAAATTATAAAATGCAATAATAATATACTTTTATGATCTTGTGTTCCACTAGCCAGATGCATGCAGTTCTCTCAGTGTTTCTTCTAGTCTGAGTAAAATAATTCCACTTGGCTGCTGTTTTTTTAAACTTTTTTAAGCCAAATTTTTTCAGAACCAGCTGACAGGACTTCTTCATGAAAAGCACAGAGATTTCTACTAACAACATCTGGGTTCCAAAAATCACAGTTTCAAAAAGAACTTTGTCTCCTTCTTTTGCTGGAAGAGACTAGTCAATATCCCAAAAAGAAATAAAAGTATTTACAATTGACTAGTCACTGACAGAAGTTTCAGAACATCTCAGAAGGAACTTCAGCATGTAAATGAATGACTAAAGGGACTTACACAATGTACAGTCAATCAGTTGTATCATATCGGGATAAAAAAATACCTGTTCACTTGTATATCATTTTCAGCTGTGTATTTATAGTAATATATATATGTACACACGCGCGCACACATATAAAAGACTCTTTGAAAATCAAGACACATTAATAAACAGAAGTAGCAAAAGTAAAAATAACTTAAGTAGTAATTAACATTTGTGTGAAATTACTTTGCAGAGTTTGACCAAATGCACTTAGAACATATTCTCATTTTTTAAAAAAACAACAAAAACCAAAAAACCAACAAAAAACCCAAAAAAACCCAACAAAACCAAACCACAAAAAAACCCCAAACCAAACAAACAAAATAAAAGAATGAAAACACCACAAGATTCTGTAGAACCAATGCTATGTCACTACCAGGAGAGCACCAAGCAAGGCACCATTGGAAAGACAACATACTTGAATAAGTCTCTATAAATAAATCAAATGCTAATCTGGTCGAAAAATCGGTGTCTTTGGTAAAAATTCTATAAGGATGACCTGTATAAAAAGAAAACAAATATGTATTAAAGATGGCAGCAATCCTATTATCTATCACAATGATAATTCACATGGTTTTGGTTTTTTTTAATATATCAAGTTGTGATGAAAAGCAAAAATCACAGCGCTTGTCTCAGGTGGGAGACCATTAGAAAAGTCATGTATGGTAATTGGTTTGGGGTAGAAAACCAATACTCAAAGAATCAAATTCAACTGGAAAAGTTTGCCTACTGATATGAAACACATAAACAAACTGAAGTAAGCTAATTATGTTAAAGATTTTTATGTAGTAATTTATTTATTGGGAAAAAATTATGAAAGGGATAAATGCATTCATTAAAAAAACAAAAAACAAAACAAAAACAAAAAGCCTCCTGAATGCACAATGCATGAAAAGTTAATTTTCAATCGCAATTCCACTTACTTCAGAATTGTTGCCACTTAATACAGGATTCTAAATCATGTTTATAGTTCAATACCTGTATAAAAAAGTGTATCAACTTTTGCGAAGCTCCCATATCTACAAATGTTCAAGTAGCTAACAAGAACTTCACTAATGCTTTTGCATGATTATTCTTATGGTCTCAAATCAAATTTAAACTATGTTTTTCTGAGCTAAGTATGCTATAGGGTCCACTCCAGAACACAATCCAAGTACTTATCTTCCTTTAAATAGGAAGCTTAAAGAAAATGTTCACTTGTGCACTTTCTTTCTTCAGAGACAGTCATAACACGGCAGTATGATCTGATTTACAAACAAATAAATGCATCTGGTAACATAAACAAGAATTCTACTTACTTGTAAGGGGAACTCACCTTTCTAAGAAGTTAAAAATTATTTCTGAATATTTTTGATTGTAAAGGAGAATACAACTTAGGTGCTTAGAAAATAAAGACCACTATCTCTGCAAGCATACCAAGCACCAGAAAATAAGTAAGTCTCCAATTTTATTTCCAAGGCAAAAACTTTTGGAGTAATGAATACCGAAATCAGGTGTACTAGTTTATTTTTTGAGATATTCAGAAGGGACTTCTTTTCAGAAGGGATCCAATAGCTCAAAATCCACTGATGACTGACCTGAGCCAACCACTGGATTCTGTAGAGATACCAGGGTTTCCGATAGTCAGGCAAGGTTTCAAAAAGGGAGCGAGAAGTAAAGCTGGAACACTGTGTTTATGCTGAAAGTTTAAGACTACCTTGTCTTTCTAAATTTCATTAACTATTTATTTAATTTAACATCTACTACAGCAGATTTCAAACCTCAGTTCGGCAAAGCACCAAGTTACAGGAATCTAATTTAAATCATCTGTTTTGTGAAAAGTTGAGGACAGGCGTTTATTATTTAAAATTAAACCACAATCATGTTAGGGGCAGTTTTTAAAGACATTAGCAAAAGGTCACTGAAATTGAGAAAATGGTACAGTGAGGTTTTGTAAAAAATTTCTCATTAAGTATACCCAGAGATAATTCCAGACATTTCATAAATTGAAAATAAAATCTTTGACTTATATAACGTAAAACTATATACCAATGCATATATTATTATTGTAAGCAGGTCAACTGATTTTAAATTATATTTAATAGAATTAATATTAATCTGTAAATGTTGTTGGGCCATAGTATTTCCAAGCTTGCATTATGTTTTTTTCAATTGAATCTGCAGAACACTGGGTTTAACAATGTTTCCTGTAGAAAAACAAAGTTTTCAGCAAAATAAAAACACTTCATTTAGGCAAAGCTTAAGTCTACTTTCTGAACTTTGATTTATTCAATTTTCAGTCACACTTATATCTAACCTAAAAAATTTTGTGAATAAATGCTACAAAATGTACTTATTCAGTGAACTGAATAGAGCCATTCTGTAAAAAAAGCATTTTGAAGACATTGCATTTCAGGCAAGAGATAAGATCTAGTGGAGAGACAGGGAAAAGAGGAAGACTAAAAGATAAAGATCATTTTAATATAATTTTGAACTGTTTCATTTAAATTTAAAATTTTTACATGCATTATAGCTTTGTTATTTCAAAGAACAGACAAAGTACTTTGTAACGGAAGATCACAGATAAGTTAGAACTAACGCAGTAGAAATTTCTCAAAAGCTAATCTTTAACAAGCTAACCTTTCTGTAACCTACTTACTAAAGCATTAAAAGAAATTATGGAAATTCTAATGTTTCTTACATTTTAGCAGCTTAATTTTATCCTATCCTATGTACTTCCAAGATATACTGAAAACAGAAATAAGAACAGCACTGAAAAAGAACAAGTTGCCAGCTAAACTTGCAACTAAACTGAACTAAACTAAACTGAAATCTTACACAGGACATCATTCATTTTAAACCTCATATAACTTCTCACTGTGTATTTCCAAGAAAGGTTTAGGGAGTCTCAGCCAAAGACTGGAGTAAATTCAAACTCCAGAGACTGACTTAAAAACATTTTAGTGACACCAATTGGAGATAAAGATACTTTCAAGATAGTTGAGGTAAGGGGCAGTTAAAATCTAAAAAGGCTAAAGGTTTCTTAAGCTCCAACAGCTTAGTTGAAAGGTCTTCTTCCATACTTTTAGACTCGATTAGCATTATATAAAATAGCCATATCTGACTTGCTGCGTAACCAAAGTTGTGGTTATTCTTTATACAGCATCTAAAATTTCACACTCCATCAGCACATGTTCAAGCTATTTTATCTTGGCAATTAATTTATTATTTTTCAGAACACAGTGAAGCCTTGTTTTCAAGTCATTCATAACTTTATAAATCAGTCCTGCACATGAAACCATGCATCTGTGAACCGTAGAAAATCCTTGCACTCAGGCGATTAAGCTCCTGACACCTTTACTGATTAATAATCATGAAAAGAATAAGATCAGAAGCAAAATAAATGATCATTTAATAGAGAAACTCACAAAACAGCCCTTTAACTTACATATTCCATCATGTTATTCGTTTCACATTTCCTTTTGCTTAGTCTCCAATGCAAGCACAGCTAGACAAGGAGGAAAGAAAAAGAAGAAAAATGAGCTGTATTTTATTGCAGCACACAGACTAGCCCATTTGTCCACCTTTCATATTTTTCGTTCAACAAAAGCATCTGTTTCCATACTGTGCAATTCAAACTCCAACAGTACGAAGCTGCTCCCTGCGGCACTCACCTTGTGGTATAACCTATTGTTTTCCCATTCTAATAACTTCTCAATCGATCTTCGTGTCTGGAAGACAAATGAGAAAGAATTTTACTCTTGACTGGTTTTAGAAAAACTTTGTTTTGCAGCTGCTTTTGTGTGAAAAGGAGAGAGGTACAGGACAGTGACTGAGTACAGGGTGGTCTGTAGTACTATCAAAACTTGTCTGGTATTAAACAGTATCTAGAACAGAAACAGCTTTTTATGATAGCCAAATAAGTACCTTCAACCACTCTGGAACAAGAACTGTTGATATGTGTGCTGTCTGGTTCTTATGGCAATTTTAACTTTAAAATCACAGAAATTTCAAAGTGATCTAAATATAAAAAGCAGAAACACTGCTCACCCAGGATCAGTGGTCTAAATGCACTGCTTCTAAGGTCAACATTTAAAGTCACGAATGTTGCAAACTATTTTGCTATGCTGTAGTTCAAGTGCAAATACACAATACTCTACATAAATGAGAATTTTTTGTTACATTTATATCCAGATTTTAGAGAGTGAAAAACCAAATGCAGAAAGTTACAGTAAAATGTACAAACAAATATTACTAAGTTTGTGATCTGCACAGAGAGCAAACCTAATGTTTAGGATTCTAAAGGAAAGGTTTACTGCCTGTGTCATCTAGATTTGACATTTCAGATAGAGAATCCTGAAAGCTGTTCTGCACAGCTTTTTAAGATTATGCACGCTAGAATTAAAGGACATTCTGTGCTGCAAAGTTTCACAGCCTTTTGAATATAATTATTCAGTTATATTTACATTTGAGAAATACATACTGACATTTATGGTCATTTGACTGCCAGAATATATATTGCTCAGCTCTAAATGGGATTTGCTACAGACTGTGAATAAAAAGAGGATAATTCATGGTGCCAGGTGTTAAGATGAGACCAACAGAGCTGCAGGTGCAAAAGGACGGTGCAATGACAAGGATCAAATACAACTTAGTGCAGCTGCAGCTTCCTTACAAGGCGGAGAGGGGTGAGGGGAAAGGACGAGAAAGCATCTTGCTGTTATTACTACAAAGTACTAGTACTGTAAATGAACCTTAACAAACTAAACTAAATGCTGTCATGGAAACAAGAATGTCTGAGTAAAATAAAAATTAGACAACAAATTGTTCATTTCCCACCAAAGATTAACATCCTGGTTTTCAAGCATCAGTTTGTCTTCTAGTTTAATACTGCAGCAGTTGTGGGGAAACACATCTAAGCATGTACTGTGGTCACATGATTAAAAATTAGATCACTGCTATCTATCATTACAGTGAATTTTTTATTATGTTGTATTTTAAAAGCACAAGTCAAAGAACTATCAGAAGGTGGATGTACCAGTAACTAATTTATCACATCAATTGGAAATTGAGTATTTTTGGGGTTATTCTTATTATTATGTTTTTAAAGACAGTGCCCTTTAACAATAATCAGTAGACCTCACTTGTTTCTTTGTAAAGATAGCCTTTTAGAGTCTGCTCTCCTTTTAAATGAAAATAGGGCAGCAGTTATGGTCACACTTTTGTTAATTTAGTTGCCAGTCAGCTCCAAATCAAAAGAAAATAAGGCTGCAGAGTGTAATTAACATTCAGTTCAGTCGTTTTGTCCCTTGTCTAGCCCCCAAGCTTTGTTAAAATTGCCATCTGAATGCTGAAGGCTGTAGGGAAATCGATTTGATTCTAATCGCACCATGAAAAGAACATGATCTAACTGCTTTCAGCCCTCCGTAAATCTGTACTAGGTCTTTAGCACAATGCAACTTCCAATTTAAAAAGCACTGAATGTCTCGTCAATGACTTTGTGAAGAAAAAAGAACAAGGAGCAGACATAAAAATTCCAATAGTTGTTTAAGCATTAAAGTTCATTTGCATCACAGCAAACCTGAAAAGGGCTGACCTCTCAAACCGCCTCTCAGGTCTATGAAGTTGTAGCCTTGACAAGCTCACATTGACAGAGCTCATTGACTCTGAAAGGCTACTCTATCAATGGTGAAAAATGGCAATAGGTTCTACTCTGAGCAGGCATCTGCCTGCCCACCCGCTGCTAAACCAATGGCAAAACTGATTCAAAACCTGAATCTACCTTGTAATCTTCCTTTCCAGGACCTTTTAATAATAGATTAAGATCACTATACAATTTAATTTCATTGTTTGCCCCAAAGACTGTGAAAAACATCCAAGCTTTTCAAATTCCAATAAAATTACATCTATATTACAATACATACATATAAATAAGAAATTGATAGGTACTATTAATTGGTTTATTTAAACAAGAGGACAGTTTAAAGTCATTTGACTAGCATTAGATAAAAATACATGCAGACTCGAGACCAGGATTCTTCATCTTCCCAGAGCCTTAAACACAACCCTTCATATAGTATAATCTGGGATAGTCATAGCTCCCAAACACACCATATTATCAATACAGAAATGTTAATGAAAATTGGACTGTAAAATATTTCTGCAAACCTCAGAGCTTGGAATAAAAAGAAATTAATTAAACAGCACACAATTCACTATAGTAAGTTTTCTTCCTACTTGACAGGTGAAAAAAAGCACTTGCACGTGCAGCTTAATTAATCACTGCTCTTGACATCTCAATGATTTACAGTGAGGAGCAGGTGAGGATATACAAAACCAGAAAGGAACACTTGATTTGAGTGTAGCATTTCCAGCACACTAGGATGACAAGCCTGTATATTCTATCAATGGTGTACAGAAAAACCCATACAGCAAATTATTTGTTAGCCACAACAAAAGCACAAATTAAGTGGAAGAGAGACTTGCTTATTAGGAAGATTTAATACTATCCAGCTTTTAATTTTTTTTTCTTAAAAAACCCAGTCCAATATTTGAGTAAAGAAAAAAACCTGCAATTCAAATACACTTTTTAACATATCAATGATAAGAAAGTATGCTTTGTATCATATTCAATGAAAAAATCAGATAGTCTTTAATGTTATCCACAGAATTTTGTGAAATTGACCTCGTCAACCATCTAGATGCAATGTTTAATGAAACATTTCTGCAAAATAACTGATTCTTTAAAGATATTACTGTCTAACAGTGTCTTTTGAAAAATCAGACTGCCAAAAACCCCAACACAATACAGTTTCATTAATGCTTGTTTTTCCTGATTCAGTAAAATAAAGTTTTTCCCTTAAACATGGAAGAAAAAAAAATCTAAGCCTAAATATGAACTTTTCATGCAGAAACAAGGGTAGTATTGAATATACCAACTGCAAGACGTTTCTGTTATATCTTCATAGTGTCTAGTGCAGTTAGCTCCAGATGGAGTTATGATCTGGACAGGAAGGCTGTGCAGCAACAGGGCCCCTCTTGCAGTGCATGACCAGGAACATGCACACTACACTAAGCTGCACTAGCAAATGGGCTAGGGCCCCCTCAAGTCCTGCTGTAAATCAGTGAATGACTGGTACAATATTAAACAAAAGGATCTTACATGACTCCCAAAATGGTGCTAATTTGAGTACCTCCCTTTGTCTTTATTATGTGGGGAAACAACATGGATTGCAACAACACAATCCTTCACTAACAATTGTAGTCATAGTTGTTTGGGAAAAAACGAAGAATCTCCCGCTACATGGATTTGATCTCTGACCTCTCATCTGAAAATATACGTATACGTAGTGCAATACTGCAATATTAGTCCAATAAATAGCATGATATTTTCAAATGCCTGCATACAAAACTTTACCACAATCAAGTATTATTAATTTTGAATATTGCCTGAACAAATATACTTTATGCTTAAATTTCAAAATACAAAGAGACCACTCTGGGCAGACTTTTGTTAAGATTATCACATGGCCAGAATTTGTATTATATACCACAGAAAAAAGTCAAAGGATCCTGTCAGAGGTCCAAACTGTACTATCTCTACTCACTCAAAGAGAGAAACGACAGAAGCAGGAATTGCTATTCATTCTGACACAAAATTTATACCCAAGTAATTCAGCTATCTGCACAAATAATGAAATAGAAAGCTAGAAGATGACTGAGTCACATATGCTTACTTTCAACACACCAGAACATCCCCCAAGCCAATTTTGGTATTGGCTCATATTGGTACTACAAAAATGCCAAAGCTTACTCAGAACACACACAACTGAATGATGTACATCTGTGCTGAGAATGAGCTCATCTTGAACACTATACCACAAGTAAACCAATGTGAACTGCAAATTGGTGAGATTCCCATCTTGCTAAGGAATTCTCCATTTGTGAAGGGAAAAGATGGTGAAGGTGAGACCTAAGTTGATTTCAGATCCTGACATCCTGGACTATCTGCTTCAGCACACAGTAGTTTGAAAAGGTGTCTGACTACACAGGTGACCATGGAGATCTTGCATAATTTCTCCTATTAGTAGCTAGGATATTTCTTATTTTAGACCATTGTAAGGGTGCTCATCCCAGAAGCCATTCAGGATCCATGCAAGAAAGCAAGTGAAACCTATATAAAACAGAAGGAAGAATGTCTGGAAATAAATGTAGCAGTCTGGTGCTTTTTCATCATCTTGAAATAATTGCCTTGTCCAACAAGATTACTATTGGTGCATCTGGCCTTACCATATTGATTACTCTGTGCAGAAAGTGAGTCCAGCCTAAAGCACAGATCAAAGCTCCTGATCACGCAGAGACAAATACAGTCAACTGAATTCTGGAGCATAACTGACATCAAGTTGACTTCATGAAACTTCCCATTCTGAAAGACAGCCCTGAAGATATTGTCTCACACTTTCACATGATCGATAAACTAACCTCACTGGTATGGGTCTCAACCCCAGGTTGGTACATCACAAAGAGATTAATTTAAAGCTTAGTGAATCAAATCACTCCAACTACTTTCTGGAAAGGTCTCTTCCACCACACCGTTACCTAATATAAAGAGAAGCTCAGTGTTATTTGACACTACTGCATGTAACATTTTTTAATATCTAAGCCCAAGATGATTCCTCAATTACTCTGGTTGCCTTGACTGTCAAATTCCTAAAGTGTTTAAGAAAGCACTAAAGCCATTAAACGTGCAGGATAGAGAAGAGGTACAGAAACATACACCTCAAGTATATTATCCAGGAATAAAATGGAGAGGATATTATTAGATGTGGATAGAGGATACCCTATTATCATCAATGTACTAATTGACAGATACTGGATGAGTATTTTCCAAAGGTATTTTGGTCTGCAACAGAAAAACTTAGCAGAGATAAACTATCACAGAAAGTTCCTAGAGGTCAATTAAAGTCTTCTCTAAGTTTCCTCTCAAATATACAAAATCCAAAAGATTCAAGATGCTATCTTGATATTTTAGCCACTGGATATTTTAGCTGTCCTACAAGAGCTAAGTCACCAAATAAGTGTTGCTAGCTACTTTCTGTAATGAGGTGACAGTGACTAGAGGCAACCATTTGTGAAAACTTCATACTTTGGAGAAGCCTTGTAGAAGGAATAGTCTTGACCTTGGCAAAAATACCACGCTTCCCTTGAGAAGGCCTTGAAATGTGGTAAAAAACAGGTTTCACAGGCAGACAGATGTTGAACTGATCCATGAAACATCATGACTATGCTTAATGCTGTTACTTGAACTTTTAAATAAAGATTTGTAACTCATTCATTCTAGGATTAAATTCTAGCTCTGATTCTCTGTCATTATAAGGAAACAAAACCCATAAAGCTCTGATCCCTCCAAGCAAATTATTCAAATCTGGCCATGACAATCTAAAGCATCCATCTCCTGCTGAAGGAGATTCTCATAGAAAAGGCCACAGAAAATGAACATGTAAAATGGAATTGACCATAACAGGGATGAAAATAGGATCAAATCTCCACCAAATAACTCATTTGGTGTCATTCTCTGTGGGAAATTTTAAACTGAACATGAATGAAAATTCCACCTCTATCTTCTCTTTTAAGGTTAGAGATGTTAATTTCAGTTCCTGTCATTTATTTCCAAAATATCCAAGTGTATGCTATGGAACATAGTTAAAGGCCAATGTAGGTTGAGAAACTAAAGGATCTCTGGTTACATCTCTATTAAGAAATGAAACTGTGCCCAGAAACATTCCCATTCATTTCAAGCCAGCTGGCAGGGAACAGATTACATCTCTATCAGTAGGTTTTCATAACCTCCAAACCACTCATAGTGCCTGCAGCATTCTGATAATGCCCATGAATTGTTACACAATACAGACCCAGAGCCTGCCAGGGCCCTCTCTAAAAGTACAAATTATAAAGCATCAATTCCTAGGAACACTCCCAGGTTTAGTTTATTAGTATATAGGAATCCTTTGGCTCCTGCTGTCAGGACTACCTAAGGTCAGCAGCCAAGAATAGAAGAGAAGCTACATGGCCAGAAAGAAAGCAAGGCAGCACAACTTGACAAAACTCTATAGAAGACTGTAAAATCCAACACTTCACTAGTCTGCATGATGAAGGGACTCATCCCTCCCACAGGGACAGCCTCTACAGTCCCTTGTACATCTAGGAGTGAATCAGAAAAATACAGAATCCCAAGTATGTTGATCCTGTGGCTACTTTACCAATCTAGAAAAAATAAATCTGGCTACTTAAAAAAATATCTCTCATAATCATTATTCTAAATTCAATCATTTATTCCAAATTTCAGCAAAAAATATTTTCAGGAGCTACAAAACTAGAAATACTTGGTCACTTCACACTTGACATGTGTTTGTTATGGTACAAGATTTATTAACTCCTTCCATCTTCTCTTTTGTACAGCTGCCCCCTCATCCTCCCAACTGTTTTGTCAGCAGTAATGTTTCTCAAACTAGTATTTTCTTTGTTAAATAACTTTCTTTATACATAGTGCTTGAGTTACTGGGAGTGCTACAATTTGGCAGAAAAGAGCATTTTGCTCTGGTTTGTTCTAATAAAGTGGGAAAGTGTTCACTTTCCCGGTGCAGGCTACTTTGAGAAAAATCAAGAGAAAAGACACAGAGGTGTGTCACTACCTCACACTTGCCAGAACTTCATTCTAGTTTTCTGTTTTACAGTAACAGTCTAACAAGCTATTGTTCAGACAAGTGCTTTCTACTTAGTTTAATTTTATCATACAAATTTCAGGTAATTTTGCCTTCTAATTATTTCCTCAATAGTGTTTGCATATGTTCCCTATTTTGCCTCATCTATAAGTTGCTAAAGACAGAATCCTAAAAATGTTCCTTTCTAAACTGATTTCCAAATCTGACAACTAACTAGACCATTTTTAGTACACTCTTTTGAAATAGCTCTGTGCAAATTTCAGCCAACTCACACTTGTGTTTCCAGGAATATGTCAAACTGGACAGGAAGAGCAGTATAAAAAGCAATACTAAAGCCAAACCACTGTGTGACCTCTTTATATACCTTAGCCATCACAATGTAAAAGAGGCTGTAACATGGAAATGTTAATTTGATTGTTTAGTATTAAAATGTTCAAAAATGTAATTCTAATTACAAATGTAATTAAATTTTAAATAGCATTTAGAATATTCACTAGACATCCCAGAGATATGCTATATTTAGGCTTTATATAAAGCCAAGAATAAATTAAATCACAAATTTAACTTCAGAATACATACTTTTGAAGTACTAAAGGGGGTGCATCTGACCTATAAAGAAAAAAAACAAGTATACTGTGATCTACTTATATCTGTAAGTATTCTTCATGCCAATCTTACTGCCTTGTCCTCCACCAAGCAAGTCTGCAAATCAAAAGACGCTGTTAAACTAGCTGCTCCCGCACCTCATTATTCACCAAATCACTCCTATACCCTTTCAGAAAGCACATGAAAACCTGATAAACTTCTGTAGGGTGCTATGAAGGAAATAAAGTCTGATTTCAGATATAGGAAAAAAATAATCACAGAGTTATACACATGATGGTTTCATTTATTTATTCTAGAAGCATTGCTACTTGAACTTTAGTCTATGGAAGACTCCATGACTCTTCTGGCCAAAATTATAGCAAACCATTTTTAAAGCAAAATATGCCAGGCCTGACCCTTCTGATTCCTTTAAAATTTCTTTTCATAGTTAATACTAAAAAAAACCAAACCACAAAAAAACCCCAAAACAGAAAAAAAAAACCAAAACAACAACAACAAGAATACCCCAAACAAAAAACCAAACCAAACCAAAAAAAACCAAAAACAAAACACAAACTAAAAAAAAAACAACCACCACAAAAAAACCCACCAGACCTCTGAATACATTTGAAAACAATGGTCAAGAATGCACATTTGACACATATAAGATCTATTTTTAAAAAAATTGTTAGGATAAACATAATAAATACATTACAATTTTAAAGATCCTTCCAAACTGAACTACAGTGTAAATTGTCATAACAGATACTTCAAAAACAAGGCACCTTCTGTCTTAACTAATTGCCTTGTGGAACTCCTCAGAAAAGCATTACGCTATTAAGAGTACCTCCAGTGCAAAGTCCCTGGCAGATAAGCATAGGAGAAAAACATAGATTTTCTTCAGTTTTGAAAATAAATGTCATGTGTTCATAGATTCAATAAACTGATCTAGTGTATTTTAACATCAATATCATCCATTGACAAGCACTGACTATTGTATTTAAGAAAATTAATTCCAGCTCCTCCACCATATATTTAATCAATACTTTGGAAGTTGTAATTAGCTGTGTTTATACAGCACTCTGAAGATGTGAACTGCTATGAAAGTGACAACTAATGATGAGGCTTAAGCAGCATTCATCAGCTTTGTGTGAATTCACAAACAAACAAGTAGCTCTTGAAAGTATCAGTACAGATCACCATTAAATATCTAATTCTGTTCATTTTAAGAGATTGCCCATGAAGCATCTGAAACATGCAATTTACTTGTACAATACCAGCTTTTAAGAAATCTAGCAGTACTGCAATTCTATCATAGCTTTCATTGTTACTGTTTCTGTTGAAATTATATATCCTATTTACCCATTGGGAACTACAGCATTTAGTTAATACTGCAAATGAGTGTCAATTCATTTGAAAAAGTGGCTTCAAATGGGCACCTCAGCCTGCAGTGCTTTTTGAATTATAATTCACTACGCCATTCTTTTTATTTAAAGAACAACAACATAAAGACTTAATGTTCATTTGTACAACCTGGAATTTGTCTCAGAAAGGATGGTGCACTCCACGAGTAAAACTGCTTAAGATCATTTATGATCTAGATCGACAAATGAGGGATCTGCAACTTTCAACCTGCAAAGTTCCTGCAACTTTCTTGCCGTCTTATTCATTCAATTTGAATCAGGACCATATAAAAGGAGAGAGGCAAAAAGATACTGAATCAAATAAAACACTTATTTTACTGCTGAAGAGTAAGTAGCAGCCTTTTTCCAAATATGTCAGTGCAAACAAAGAAAGGAAACAACATTGTACAAAGACTCCAAAACTAGCACTGAAAAGAAAAATTCAGTGAAGGGAAAGCTTTCACTGCATGAAAATGCATTAAAATTATATAATTAACAATTAAACTTAAAAACATCTGTGGTTTAATGAATTCCTACTTTGAAGCACCTGCTGACTTAAGGAGACAAACCATTATATTTTATTTCACTGCACAAAAAGAAGCATGTATTCCCATTACATACTAACTTTCAAAAATTGTAACTTCAGAAACTGTACTTACATTTGTGGTAACTTTCCCACATGAGAACTTAAAAAGTCAATGAAAGGCAGTAAAAGTACAGAATGCAAAGAAAGACTAAGAAAATTATTCTAACTCTGAAGCTGCAATTGTCATTTTATCTACATGAACCTTAAAAATATAATCTTTCGCTGAAAAAGAGCCACGAACTATACCAGCAATTCAAGATCATGGCCAATCAATTCAGACTCATTAAAACAGACATTTCTTAATTGGTCATTCTGAGAAAAAATACTCTTCTATATAAAAGTAAGCAATTGTATAGATGAAACTGTTGTTTCATTTAATAAAATTCTTGAGAAACACTCCCACTTGTTAGCTCACTGTGTATGTAATTCAAAAAAACAAATTTATTAGTCTTCTAGTTCAGTAGAAAAGGGCAAATATGAAGACTTGTATATTTTTATTGTGCAATTAAAACATGATCTGCACAAATTTCAGGATTTGTGCAGATCACACTCCCACCCTGCTTTCAGAACCCCAACTCTCTAATTGTACAGTCTTGTGAGTCTTTTGTGATCACTGTAGCAAAGGATATAACACAAGTCAGTTCCAAGTAACTGTCCTTTCACTGGAAATCACTTAGGACAGGGCTGAACTAACAAAGCTCTCTGAGTAAACCTTCTCAGACAAATGCAAATAATGTAAAAGAAGCAACGTTTTATTTATTGATCATTTGTTATGTTTGTTTTACACAAGTGGGAAATAATTAATTGTATCTAAAAATTAAAGGGAAGAAACCAGCACTTATCATCCTGGACCCCTGTTTCCTCAGGAAGTGAATCCTGGCTGTTGGGAAAGGATATCTAAAGAAGTCAAAGTATGGAAGATAATTTGATCAACACAACCCTCTTCCAAGACACAGGTAAAGTCAGATACAAGCAGTTTAAGAGTTCAAATGTGAGTAGTTCACACTGAATACATTAGTTTTATGTATCAGCAAAACTGTGGCACTAGCAGCAAACCAAAATAGTAAACCTCTTTTTGTTTCGGCTTTTTTTTTTGTTGTTGTTTTTTTAGTGGAAGAATATGACGTTGCTTCTTGTTCTACTGGAATCTACTGATTCCAAATCAAATAACAGACTGGAATATAGATGAACCAGGCATTACTTACAACCACTGTTTTTGCTGAGCAGCTCCAGGTAATTCACAACACACCGTCTCCTACTTTCTGTGCTTCTAGGACAATGCCTATCGTTAGTTTCCTGCACTTGCCAAAGCACTTTGACATAAACTGATGGAAAGTCCTAAGATTTTTCTTTTATGCAGAAGCTTGCAGATACAATGCAGTACTGAGACCTTGAAGGGTACAATTCCAGTTAACAGGGGTTTAAGCGATTTGTATCGCTTTTTATTTTCCTGCTCTGGGTCTACCAAGACAAAGTTAAATCCACCCATATCTGTACAAGCAACCCAAGGGGCAGTAACTTTTCACCATTTTTCTGTAAGCAGTAGCCTTGACTAGAATAATTAAAAATTCTTCTGCTTGTTTCTTACACTAGAATTTCCAAATACATCCTTGAAAAATATTCCACAGCTTTCCTCCTTAATTCCTCTACCAGAGAAAAATATTCTTTCCCAGCCATTTCCAGAATTAAGAGTTAGGAGTTTGGGAAAGCACTCTTTTCCCTTTCACTTTGTCATTAGGAACATAAGTCAATTAATTCTTCTCTATATACACTCTCCAGACACCCAATAGAGACCAAGTTCTGAGTTTTCTGTCTGAGAAACAACCAACCACACATTCATTTGCTGAGCTGCTGGCATGGACAAGTGATGCTGATCTGAAATCTCCAGACTGATTTAAATTACTTTTACTCTGGAAGAATGATCAAACTGCCATCAGTATCTAGTACCGTTGTGCCATCTACAGTGGCACAAGATACTTTGTTTAGGCAGCTGAGTCCTAAGTTTCACTAATGTTGGACATCCAAGTGCAGAAAAGATTCAAAGGTCCATAAATGTCTTCTGGTAGCAACTTTAACAGGTAAAATGCCACGTTTACTGATAGTCTGGGCCACCCTTACAGAAGTTCAGTCACAAGTCTGTGTCCATGCTCCTGCTGTTCATACTCTTTCCAAGACTCTTCTCTCCTTATGCTTTCTATATTACAGCAACAATGACACCACTATCCTCTTTCCAGCCTCATCTGAAAACAGTATCTGTAATTGGGTTTGGGTTTTTTTTCAGATTTATCCTTCTGGAAAGAGTTTACCTTTTTACCTTATCCCATGCAACTTCTCTAATCATTGCTTCACCATGTTCCCATACAGAACCTCTCTCCTCAGATGCAAACTGTTTTCTGACCCCATATGCTAGAAGGCCTTGTATTTTTTCTGACACTGTTTAACAACGTATAGAAAAGTTGATTAGAGGAGCCAGTCTAGAAGATGAGAGCTTGCGACATCAGCCAAGTTACATCCTGTTATTGTTTCGTGCCACAATACATTACGTGAGAAAAATGAGGCAACCTACCTAACCACCAGAAGCATTCTCATTTAGAAGTCAAACACGGACAGTAGCGATGGAAGCCTCCCTTGTGCTTGTTACTTACAGAGCTAGGCCTTGAATGGCAAAGGTGGTCTTCCCTGCAAACTAGTTAAGTCACCTGCTTATCTGTTGAAGCAATCACCAGATTCTGTTTCTTCTAGCAGACTTTTGAGCTATGGATATACAATCACGCTACAAGATACTCAGTAGTTTGTGACAGCTTGAAGATAAAAAAACTTAGGGTTTGATATAATTCAGACTGACACCATTATTTTTGTTTTGGTTAGTTTCTCCACAGATTCCAACATTACCATGAAGCTTTTCTACCTTATTTTGTGTACAATTAAAACTCTAGCCTTAAGTAATCTCTTAAAGAGACTAAGCATTAAGATCTTAACACTAATAGCTAGATGATACAAAAATGCATCCAGGTTTTATTATAACCAATGTTCACCCTATAAATAATTTTTATTATTCGTATAATCATTATTAACTCTAAAAAATGAGGACTTTGATAAAGAAAACCATGATGATGTTCAGTGTGTTGAATTGTACACAACTTGTAGCATTAAGAGGTATTACACAAGAGAGAACATACACAAGCCATGACATGAAATAGAAAGATGAACAGTACTAAATAGTGACAAGATGATGGGGAAGCACAGAGACTTCTTGCAAAGTAGTGAAATAGAACTAGCCAAAGACAATTTTTATACACACAGAAACAGAAGAGGTGGGAGGGTAGCCTAATTAACTGCACGGAGAAAAAGGAAGTGAAAACCAGGCACATGTAATGAGCTTCTGTTATGAACAATACACTAAGTGCCAAGTGTACACAGACAAAAGGCTACTTTCAAGTTCTTAATGTAAAAAAAAAAAATCTTACTTATCTACAGCTTAGAAGACACCCAAAAAGAAAAATCAATTACTCATTTTAAAAACTGCCTTTTAAACAAAAAACATACGGTTCCTTGGGGCCGCAGTGTAATCAGAAGCTCCTCAAAAACAAACTGCCACTCATTCACTGCCAAATTCTGGAAATCTCAAATAGTTTATCACAGAGAAGATGCAGCTATTAAAGAGTATGTTGAAAGTTAGTTCAATAACAATAATTGCTTTATAATACATGGCTCTAGGAGGCATTCAGCTATACTACCTCTCATTGAGTTATAAGCTCAAAGTCTTGACTGGTGTCTCTTGTAACTTTAACCAGGTATAGCAGACAACTGATATCAAAATGTATGAAATAAAAGTGATTTAAGAAAGTTCTTGCACACAGTTTTTAATGGTGAAGGAGGAAAGAAAAAGAAAACCAAAATGAGAACAAAACCAGTACAATTCTAACTATCAAAATTATATTAATAATTCAACTTACTCTTTTACTGAGGCAGATTACTGGCCACATACTACAACCTAAAGTGCAGCAGCAGCAAAGGCATCCACATAGTAGCCATCGTACATTAACTGGAAGATTCTTCTTAAGACAACTGTTAACTCTACTTATGCTGGCTTTGAATTCTTCAGGTGCAACCTACAAGGGAAATGAAAAAAAGAAGAAACAAACTAGTACTACAGCAGTGTAATTTATTACTTTTACAGGGGTCTACACTTGGAATACTTGTTTTTGTAATAAAACCTCAACTCCAATTCCAAACTTCTATTCCAAGATACTCACCTTTCCAGTTAAAGATGAAGGAAATTCTGCTTCAAATTTGTTGCTTAGTCCAAACCTGCAAAAACAAAATTTAGATTGTCCCAAAATTATAAACAACTCTAGTCCATGCCACAAATTACAAGCACCTCATAATACTCTCAGGGTCTGTATCAGTAACAGCACTAACTTCAGGAAAACACTACTTGTTATTAAGAGTAATTCTTAAAATTATGCTAACAAGCAAAAGTGCACCATTATACACAGATTGAAATCCATCTTGCCCATATTCTCATAATTCTCTTGATACTATTAACTCTTACCCAAAGTCAGCAGAACTTATAAGCAATAGCAGCAAATGAGGTAAGTGAAGCACTTAAGGGGAAAGGAAAAGCAACTTAAGGCCACAGTTTGAACTACCTCTCTCCTGCACCACTACAGATACACCTTGAAGAAAAGCTCATCCAGTGCTAAATAACTGTCCTAAGCATAAAAACAGAATCAACACCAGCTTATTTTTCAGAAAATAAATGCATAACATGTTTTGAAACACAAAATACTAAGTAATAAAACATGGCTTAAACAATAACTGATTTTAGAGAAACATACTAATTATAAATGTAAAGCTACGAAGCAGATTGAAATGAGCTAGAGTTATTGAATCTACTGGGTTTCACAAGATCTAAAGATCAGAAGTGTTTCATCTTGTCTATTAAAAAAAAAATGTTTTCTACCTTACAGTTGTCTGATTGGGCTCACAAATGACAAACCTCAAAGAAAATCTGAGTATTTTCTGGCATCTGGGCTGGGCAATAACTTCTAGTAGAGTCTATACAAACTATAAAGTCATTAATAACACTATATGACTGGCTACTAATTTGGTAAACAGCAGTCAGTGTAAAATTTAAGTTGTAATTTTAAAAATTCTAAAAATAAACCAGAGCAGTCTATCAGATACTACAAACAAAAATCAGAAACTGAACAGCTCAAGCCTTGAAATACTGGCAGCAACACCTATCACACATTGCTCAGTTGTATGCAGAAAAACTTACCTGAGACTTGACAGCTGAAGATTTTAAAGACGTAATTTGCTTTTACAATTGAGGAGCTAGGTATTCCCCAGAGTTTTGGGGCTGGGGTTTTTTTCTGACTGAACGATCTGCGTGCCCATGGAGAATTTTGTCCAAGTAATCAAACAGGCAGTTATGTGGTGAGCTGTGGAAACCTCACTAAACCCAGTGAACAAAAGGTGGCTCAGATGATTTTGTTGTATATAAATAAAAGGTAGTGAATTTTGGGATTGCTAAACTATGCTTACGTGAAACTCAACTAAAGTTTGACAGGTACAGCTCACAGGAGAGATCTTTTATCACCACTCATTATTCTCTTAAACATCAGCTCAATGCAAGCAGCAGCCACCAGAAATAACGATAAAATACTAGGCACCCCTGGGAAGGTGATTAACAACAATATCATTTTGACTCTCCATAAAACCCTCATATAACCACATATTCAATACTGGGTGCAGCTCTGGTATCCACATTTCATGAAGGACTTGGCAGAGCTAGGAAAAAGTAGAGAGAAGGAAGGCTAGTATAACAAAGGGAATAAAGCAGCTGCCTCAACAGACTAAGGCTGACACTAAGCTGGAAAAGAGAAGACTGAGGGTGGTATATGACTAAAGTGTAAAGTTTCAGGAAGGCAGTGGATAAGGGGAGTGTTCATCACCAAATCCCACAACAGAGAGCACTGACTGAAATTAGTCAGAAATTGGTTTAAAACAGTTAAAAGAAAGTACAGCTAATATAAGCTGCAAGTAGCTAACTTCGGGGTTTGCTTCCACTTGACACTAGTGATGAAACATGTGCCAACAGATTTGAAGTGAGATTACACAAGTTCCCTGACAAACATGCTAAAGGAAAGACCATGTTGAAGTATACATCACTCACATAACTGCAGATGCCAGAGAGTACAAGACGAATGGACACCAGGAACAGCCAGACTTACATGCAATTCGTATGCAGCAATGCCAGTTGCCAAAGTTTGCAGCAGCACACTGGGCTAGACAGTTTGATGATGTAGGTGATTTTTACACAGTGTCTTAAGGCAAAGTAAGGAGGTAATTCTCCTATCATTGATTACAGGCAGTAGAATCACAGAGACATAAAATTATTTGTGTTGGAAGGAACCAAAGATCATCTAGTCTGACCTCCCTATCACTAGATCAGGTTGCTCAAAGCTGCATCCAACCAAACATTAAACACTTCCTATGATGGTGCATCCACAACTACTCTGGGCAACCTGTTCCAGTGTCTCATCACCCTCATTCTTACATCCAAACGAAATCTATGCTCTTTCTGTTTAACACTATTGCCCATTGCCCTGTCACTGCAGGCCCAGGCAAAAAGTCTCTCTCCATCTTTCTTATAAGCCTCCTTTGTATATTGAAAGGCAGCACTAAGATCTCCCCAGAGACCTTATTTACACAGAAGTTGTCTACCTTATTTCAGTATTTGTAACTAGAATAGTAGCTCTGCAAGTCTGTAAGTCTCTCAAAACTGGTGAAATAACAAATGAGAATTTTCAAGCAGAGATACATATGGCAACTTTACTACTTCAATCCAGAACGAAGGAAGCCTAACTTACTGGAAACATCTCTACCATTGAAAAATCATGTTGAACACTCCATGACAGGAGGATCATCCACCCTTTCCTCAGACTGCTGTGTTTAAACTGAAACTAAGCACTGAGGCAAAAGTTATGTAGAAGTCAGAAAGTGTTATGCCCTATCAGTTAAGTGTTGTGCCCTACTTAAAACTGCCAGTAAGTTGAAATGGAAACCAAAGTATGAAAAAAATCCCTTGGATCCACATACATTTCAAAAGCAGCAAAGCCTGAGGAATGACTCCAAGCTCAACATACACAGCCTTCATCACAAGTCTCAAAACTAAAAGGTAACATCAATTTACTATGTAATTAGTTCACTAAATCAGTATTTGTGAAGTATTCAAATATTGACAGCTTCATCAAACACAAACATTAATGAAGATCACAAAAGCCATGCCTGACAAAAGCACCCCTCACTGGAAAAGCTTTACAGCTATCTGAAATTACAAACACTGAGGCAGAGTGAGGCACAGAAACTTCCAACCAGTGCAGTTACACTTGGTTGAAGTTATAAGCATATAGACCAAGAACCTGTTCTCAAGGCCTGTGGTAATGTTTAATACATGGTGGGGTAGCGAAGCTGAAGCTAAATCAAACAGTTACTGCATATACTACAGCATAATTTCGAGCTTGACACATCAGAGTGTTGTCACCATATGCAGGTTGAAAAAAAGGGTGACTCCATACATTAAAAACATACCATACATTGTAAGTAGTTATGTGATCTCAGAATAGCCACTCTTGACTGCAAGCTGAAATCTGGAAATTAAAGTACTAGAAACTCCACAGAACACTACTACATATTCAATGTAAATACACACCTGCTCTGACAAAAAAAAGCAGCAAAAAAAGTCTTAAAATAAAACACTGGAAATCAATATTTTGGAGATGAATTTCCTTAGACAGCTGTCCTGCTATAGCACTAGATTTCTTTAGTACAATACTGCATCTGCAGTGGCACACACTCTTCTCTGCTTGCTCTATGCTTTTCCCACTCTACATCATGTCTTCAACAGAACCATGCTCACCTCATGCATAAGTACTTTCTTTACCCTTCCTGGATGTGAACAAGTGTTTCTTGAACCTGACTCCACTTGAAAGGTTCAGATAAATTCCGGCCCTTGTGTACAGCAGAGAAAGATGGTGAGAGGTGAAAACTTTAAAGCACAGAAGTTTACAGAATAGGATGCAGCCAATTTGTAACCTTTCTCAGCATGCAGCTCAGATCTTCCTAACACAAAAATCTGACACATGCTATCCTCTTCCTTTCTGTCATCTCTTATGGGGACACTCAACCATTTTTTCACTGCCCTTAACTCTATTCTTTAGGTCCATATCTTCCCAACCCTTGAAAAATAAATACATATTTCACAAATCTTACCACCCTCCATAATTCTTGTATAACCCTGTTTTCACTTATATGTCCTTGATACAGAGTAAGGTTGAAAAATATATTAGCAGACTTCAGTTTAATAGTAAAGAAACTTATTTGGGTAAATGTAGCTTTTGCAAGTTCTTTTTCCCCCTACAAAAATTCATCTTGCATTAAGACATAAGGTGCTGTAACAACAGCACAGAAAGGCATTCATCAGCATATCACAATGGCTCTCTATCATTCCAGTACTGCAAGAGACTAATAAATCCAGTATTACTAGTTAATACAGTCTGCTATATATATGGTACATGTCTCAACTTGTTGAGGAGCAGGAAAACAGTCACTGAAAACCACAATCAGACACCTATCATAAATATTCTATTCACAATTCCAAACACATCATGTACCTCCCTTCCTATCATAATATGATTTTACAAACAAGTATGAAACACCTTGGACTTTCAGTTCAGTTGTAAGTAAGGATCTCTATTTTCTCAGCTTTCAAGTTTTTTGCCATTACAAGAGATAACCTCAAATTCTTAGAAACCAGGTGAAATGTTACTCCTGTCTACCAAGCTATCAAAACTCAGCTGGTGTGAAAACAGTTTAACTGAATAATTAAAAAACAATGTTTAAAAAATTGGCATTGTCTGCAGCACACTTCAAACAGTGAGTTTAAGGAGAAAACTTAGTGCTAATCAAAAGCTCCATGCCCTCAAAAGGCAAGGACTTCAAGTGTTTTATTTGGGTAACATTTAACTGCCTTCCTTTAATTGATTTTAATTACTCAGCTTATAAAAGACACACTTCCATTCTCTACTGGATGAAATCAAGTAATGGCAAATGTCTTTCTGATGTTATTATGTAGTCATGGAATTGACATCTTTCAAACTCAACATTATGACTCCTAAGTAAGATCAGAAAGGATATGACAACAGACTATGAAAAGAGAGCTTCAGTTTAAACATACACACAGCAGAAACAGTCAGCAACTCTTCAAACTGCAGAGCCAGATCAATCCACTATTTGCTTAACTGCTGACCATTTTTGTCAGACCTTCAAAATGCACACATGCTTTTATACCAGCAAGACTAATTCATCATGTACATTGGACCTGACTTATTCCTTATATCCACCAAGTGAATGTTCTAAAAAACATCTAACTTTTAATAATAAGATTCTGGATTAACAACAAAAAAAAATTATAGGTTGTACAAAGGTAAAAATGGCTGATGCCATTTAGTGAACTGTTAATACCTGCCACAGTAAAGAAACTAGATGTAGATCAATTGCTTAACTTTGGAGGCACACATTGGTATTTCATTGCTCATCCAAAACCTAAAGAACAAGTACTTTAAGGAAGATCTTAAAGTAATAATGAGCTAGTAACTGTTAATGAACAATTAATAAGGTAACCATCCTTCAACCACAATGCCCTTACTAGTCACAGCCAATGCTTCACAAGCTTCCCCAACATTCCACTAACGGGCCTTCATCTTGTCTTGCACAATTTACCGTCAAGCACTGGAGAAGAAACCAGCATTTGCCTCTGTTTCAGTTCTCTATACTTTTCATTCGCTAACATGAAAACTATCACTAGTACGGCTTCTGTTCACAATAAACAGTAGTAAGTTAAACACACTGACTATTTTTCACAGGGCTTCCTTGGCCTCCTGCCCCATCTGTGTCCTTCTAACTGTCCAAATCTCTCTCAGTCTATCCATGTCTTACTTCCTGTTTTTAACTAGACAGCTAACTGCACTGCCCAGCTATTAGTATTCATGTTAACCAGATATTAAAGCAGGAATGTACTCAAGTGCCACAAAAACTTCTCTAACCCTGAATTTCTGGACAGGTCAGTATCTGAAAATCAATAGAGTTTATGAGACTCAGAGCAACAGACCACAGTATCTTCAGCTTTTCCATCTCTATTACAAGCCTAGTTCTGCTGAACACTAAATACAAAAAATCTAAAGTTTGCACTACTGTGTCTTGTCTCCAAGTTTCCATTTCAGCTTCTGACACTATACATCATAAATGACAACTACTACACTTCAACAGAGTGAGCCTGACAGAACTGATGGAAGGAAAGACACCCTCATCTCTTACATTATTGAGAAGTACTACACAAGCTCATGGTCACTTGGTGCTAGACCTGGATACCAAACATACACAAAACAAAACTAACTTGCTTCAACGTCGAACACAGTGAAACAGCACACACCAATCACAACATAATTTTACATGTAACTATCTGACTAACTGATGCCTTTCCTTTGTTAAAATCCTCAGAGCTATAACTAGCAGCCACAAGTAAAACGGGAGTGCATAACAGGTACATAAACAACCCTATGCAATAGTCCAGCCGGTCATGTGCTGGCACATACCTGTTATACACAGGAACACAGGTACCTTACTTCCTGACAGCTCATCATTTTGGACAAATACTTCACATTCCTCTGCCAGTCACAGCCCAAGCCAGCCTCGCTTCCTCAGCGTCTAGTTAGAGGTTTGCACCCGCTTGCGAGTTCCAGGCGGCTCCCAGCTCCCCGGTGGGGCCAAGAAGAGCCCTCTCGCAGCTTCACGGACGTCGGGGAAGGGCAGCAGTCCCGGCCCGGTGCTCCCCCGCCTACCCCACGACTTGCCCCAAGTTGTACCCGCGGGCTCGGCGCCCCCGGCCGACCCCGTCCCGCCGCCCGGGCCTCCTCCACCGCCCGCCCCGGCCTCGCAGGCCCCGGCGCGGCCCTTACACGGTGACATGGCCGGAGCCGCGCACCACCACCT
>VZRL01004616.1:560409-586282 GCA_013397895.1 Origma solitaria
AGCCTCATCCCAGAGCACGGGGCACAGCACTGTCTCCACACAGTCCTGAATAGCTCCACTGCCTCTCCGGACAGTCTGTTCTAGTGTGTGGTCACCTGCACAGTAAAGAAGTTCTTCCTCGTATTCCGGTGGAACTGACTGTGCATCAGTTTCTGCCCGTTGGCCCTTTTCCAATTGCTTGGCACCGCTGAGAAGAGCCTGGATCCATCCTCTGACCTCCTCCCTGCAGATTCTGATAGGTTTTCATGAGACCCCCTCTCAAACATCTCTTCTTGAGGCTGAACAGGCCCAGCTCCCTCAGCTTTTCCTCGTAAGAGAGATGCTCCAGTCCCTTAATCACCTTTATGGCCTTCCACTGGACCCACTACAGGAGTTCCATGTCTCTCTTGTCCTGAGGAGCTCTGAACTGGACACAGCACTCCTGATGTGGATCACCCCCCTCTCCCTGTTGGCAATGCCCTTCCTAATCAGCCTAGGATACCATTGGCCTTCTTGACCACAAGGTTTTAACCCTTTTTTGGGCATCCATGAAGTCAGCAAGGGCGTTCAGATACCTGCTGTGATCTGAGGGGTTGCAGATTGGTCCCTCTGGCTTAGTGCAGGGAGATGTGTGAAAAGTGGCCCCTGGCCAAGGCTGACCTGCTCCCATGAAGGCTGGGACCGGGTGTCCTCATGTCTCTTGGTGCTGTCGGTTCCTGGATCTGCCATTCCTGTGGCATCCTTGTATCCTCCATGGGAAGCACCATGCTAAGGCCACTGTTTGCAGAGCAGCTGAACAATGAATTTGCAGCCCCTTTAGGACTACGTAGGTGAACGCTAAGGAGAAAACCCTAAAAATGGTGGGGCAAACCACTTTTCTCTCTCAGCAATTTTGGTATTTCTCATAACTGAAACTTAAAGCCTGGAAAATGCCAGTGTGAGCATAATGGCCTTAGCAACAGGTAGGCCATGAGCTGTTGTGACAACAGTGGAAGGCAGTGCTGACATGGTATATAGCAGTAGTAGGATGATATTTTAAAAAGGGAGAGCAGACATTTTTTTATTTCACAGAGTGGACTGGTGGATCATGTACTTGCAGCAGTATTTAATATATATAATGTCAGATGGTTCAGCCTAAAACAGTAAAAAAAAAGGTGAATCTGCTTCTCATACAATCATAGAATGGCTTGGGTTAGACAGGACATTAAAAATCATCAAGTTTCACCCCAGCCTGCTGTGGGCAGAGACATCTTCCACTAGACCAGGTTGCTCAAGGCCTTATCTAACCTGGCCTTGGATACTTCCAAGGATGACGCATCCACAGCTTCTCCAGGCAGCCTGTTCAGTGTTTCAGCTTCACAGTAAATGTAAAAAATATCTCTCCTCACAGTAAATAATTTCTTGCTAATATCTAGTACATGTCCTTGTAGAAAGTCCCTCTCCATCTTTCTTGTAAGCCTCCTTCAGCTACTGCAAGGCCACAATCAGGTCACCAGAAAGCTTTCTCTTCTCCAGGTTGAACAATCTCAATTCTCTCAGCATTTCCTCTTAGCAAAGGTTCTCCATACCTCTTATCAACTTGGTGGCCCTTCTCTGGACCTGTTCCAGCAGGTTCATATCCTTCCTGTGCTGGGACCCCAGAGCTGATGCAGCACTGCAGGTGGGGTCTCTCTCACCAGAGCAGAGCAGAGGAGCAGAGTCCTCTCCCGGCCCTGCTGCCCACAGGGCTTTGGATGCAGCCCAGGACACGTTTGGCATTCTAGGCTGTAAATGGACAGGGCTGGGTCATGCCCAGCCTCACACCCACCAGTACCCTCAAGTCCCTCCCCCCAGGGCTGCTCTTGGTCTGTTCTTCCTCAGCCTGTGTTGATAGTGGGGGCTGCCCCAAACTAGGTGCAGCACCTTGCACTTGGACTTGTTAAATTGAATGAGATTCCCATGGGACCACTTCGCAAGTCTAGGTCGCTCTGGATGGCATCCCATCCTCCAGGTGTGTCAAACACACCTCTCAGCTCGGTGTCATCTCCAAATTTGCTGAGGGTGAACTCAATCCCTTTGTCTATGTCGTTGATAAAGACATTAAACAATGCTGGTCCCAATATGGACCTCTGGATGCAACCATCCAACCACTTTCTTATCTAACAGCCCACCCCTTAAATCCATCTCTCTCCAAATAAGAGAAAAGGATGTTTTGGGGAACCGTGTCACAGGCTTTACAGAAGCCCAGATAAATGACATCTGTAGCCCTCCCCTTGTCCACTTTCATAAGTGTGAAGTGAATTCTACATTCCCCTCTACTTTCCTAGTACATCATGTATCTTAATTATAATAGCCTTTTTTTCACATTAGATAATTTTTCCTTTGAAACTTGCAGTTCTTTTTTCCTCACTTGTTTCTGTGTATCATAGAATCATAGAATGGTTGTGTTGGAAGGAACTTTGAAGGTTATCCAATTGCTCTGCCATTGGCAGGGAACCTTCCACTAGACCAGATCACTCCAAGACCCGTTCAACCTGCCCTTGAACACTTCCAAAGATAGAGTATCCACAACTTCTTTGGACAACCCATTCCAGTGCTTCATCACCTTCACAGGAAAGAATTTCTTCCTAACATCTAATCTAAACATATCCTGTTTCAGCTTAAGGCCATTTCCCCTTCTCCTATCGCTACAGGCCCCTGTAAAAACTCCCTTTCCAGCCTTTTGAAGGCTCTCTTTAAGTACTGGAAGGCTGCTGTAAGATGTCTGCAGAGCCTTCTCCAGGCTGAACAACCCCAACTCTCTCAACCTGTTTTCAATGCAAAGGTGCACCATCCCTCCAGTCACCTTTCTGACACTCCTCTGGATTCGTATATACTGATCAGCTTATTTTCTGAAAGGCTACACTGCCACTTATTCTCCATTATTCATAAAGAGCCTCATGGTGTATTTCTTAGGAGTACAGTGTGTATGAAGATGTAATGATGCCTACTGCTCTGTGGAAAACCAGAGTGAAAACTGTGGCTGTGAGACAGTCCATGACACTGTCTTTGCTGCAAAGGAAAAAAGCAGCATTTTGTGCTGTCACACTAGAAAAGGGTGACAGTATTTCTATCATAACCTACTTGTAACAGGTTTCATCTCCTAAATAACAGAATTCTACAGAATAACACAGAATTCACCTGAGTATTAGTGTACTTTCATACTAGTGTGCTTAACACTTGGGGTTTTTGCCTAGTTGTTCTTCTTACATGTCTCACACATAGAAATTCGATTTAGCAGGATTGATGGCTCATTAGTTCTGTCTAACAGTCCTGCAAGTGAGAAAATTGACCAAATTTAATACTGGCAAAAGTAAGAGAAAACCCGGTCATTTCAGTGAAGCTATGCATCCTTGTTCTACATCACTCTACAGATGAATTAGGTAACTCTTTTGTTTTCAGGTATCTGTTTCACAGTAGCAGACTGTGATCAGTAATCAGAATTAATGCTGTGCAGCACAGCAGCACCATGCTGGAAGTCTTGGAAATTACATTGAAGGGATGGGCTTACCTACATCACACTTCAGCCCTTAGAGCGGTGCTACAGGGACCAGCGACTCTTTAAGGTCCAAGATCCCTGTGCTGTGTGGCAAGGAAACGCCTCATTTTGTGAAGCTTGTTCTGCCACACACTCTGAAGAAGGTGGGCCTCTCCTCTTCTGCAAGAGATATCAGTGAGTCCTCACTCCTTCTCCACTGCTGATGCATCCCTGCTGTGTGCCAGCCCTGCCACACACCAGCCACGCACTTCCAAGTCCATTCCTTTACATCAGAGTTTGCTTGTGACTGTTTTGGTGTCTACTCTAATCCAACATGCTGGGACTCCAATTTACAGTTCCTTGTCTTTTCTCTGGGAGCAGTGAGAGTAATACCAGGCTCATATTGATTGTATTTTAAGGCCACTTAGCTCTCTTTATATCTAAATAAAGAAGGTGGGCTAAAATTCCTGCTTGAAGAGCATTGTGCTGTTGTTCCAAGTAGGAATGCCCTCCCTCCCCAGTGAATCTCCTTACTGCACTAGGGGAGAACTGATACCATATACAGATCTCTCTGACAGCGGTACTTACTGTTGCTCAGAGTTGCTCTATAAGAATTGAGTACTGTAATCTAAAGGAGACTTTAAATAATTTCTTCCTATGCAACTCTTTATTCCAGTTCCCTCTCTCTTTTGATCTCTGCTTTTTTTTACTTTCCTCTCCTTTGTTGTTTGTCCCTCTCCTTTTAATTGTGTTTCTATCGCAGTTCCCCCTTTGTCATTGCTTCTTTCCCCTGCTTGCCTCTGACATCTTCTCAGTTGTTACTCACCTCATTCCTCCCACGGTCTTTGTCTTGTTTCTCCCTGTCTTTTCCTTTGTTAATTAGTACATTGTTGGAACTTCTGAAGGAAATTGTTTCACGCAACAGGGCATCAAAGAACAAGCAGCAGGTGCAGGCGTAACCTTGTTCTTTGAACTCCTACCACCACTCAACAGCAAAGCAAAGCTGGCAGGAACAGCTTCTCTTTCCCTGATTAATTAAGAGAAGAGAGGTAGCCAGAAGGAAAACAAGAGTGGGTGGTGATAGCAAGGGAAGGGGGCAAGCAGGGGAGGATAGCATGGTACAGGAGCCAGAGAAGAGAAAAGACAGAAATAATGTACGCTGCAGAGGGAGTTTAGCAAAGCTACAGAACTGTTACAAACCTCCAGGGGTACTCACATCAGGCTGTGCTTTGCTTGCTCTGCCCTGAGACCTTGTCTCACATCAGTCCCTTCCTTTGACACAGAGCCCCTCACCTGCGGGTTGGCTCCTCTGTCCTGCTTAAATGTCCCATTGCTCTTGACAAATTTGGATAAAGTGCACACATTTCTGCTAATGGCATCAGTGACCATTATGCCCTGAGTTTAACAAAATACTATAAATTTTTTTTTAAAAGTAGCAGAAACAGGTACGTAGCTACAAATAACAGAACTTACTGTTATGGTCACGGGATTGTATTTGTTTCTCTGACCAATTTCATTATGTCATTTCTTGCTGATTATTTTGCAAAATCCCTGTAAACCACAAATAAACTAACCAAGATTTTTTGTGCAAAAATCAAAGGGAAATCTTGACACCAAACCATTGCAGTGAGATTTGTGTTGCTGGCTTTATGAAACAGGATTGAGTGAGCTCTTGGAGTAAAAAGATATGTTGAATAGCTCCAATTCGTGTCCTTTTTTATTAGCCTTTTTTCCTTCTGTCAAGCAATTTATTTTGTTTTTCTTTTGGTCCAGCTTCCTGTATCGCATGAGGTTAATGAGAGGAGGTCAAAAGATACCTCTACATAGAAAATAGTATTTCTGAAAGAGACTCTTTATAAGTTGTAAATAAAGTACAGAAAGCATAGATTTCATGTAAAGAGAAAAGCAGATACTTCCTTTTCAGAATTTCCATAGCATATAACAAAATGACAGGTAGAGTCCTTGTAGTTTCAAATCCATTGAAACTGTGGGTGGGTGGAGTTGGATACTCCTACTCTTTCAAGGACCGAATGACGGCATGTTGCTGAAGGCAGAATCTCCTAATCCATAAAGAATTTGTGATATGCTTGACTTAAAGACCTACTTCTATTTCACATAACCTCCAGGCAAGATAAACTCTTGGCTGTTTTTAGGCATTACGTTGGGTTTTGTTTTCTTCTTGTAGGATGCACTGACGTGAAATATATATGCATGGCATTCTCTTCCTATCAATATTAGAATCTAATGCAGCAGAACCTTTGCTGCTTGGCTTTTGGTTTGTTTCTTTTCCTATAATCACATCAACTAAACAGAAGCACACAAAAAAGTTTTTTTGTTTTATTTGAGATTAATTTAGCATTGAAACTAATGGAGTTTTATTCAGTACTGGGAGACCAAAAACATAAAGTCCACTAAAACAAAATGTAAACAAAATCCTGTAAATGTACAAATAGAGCAGCAAGTTCTAGGTTTTAAAGACATTCTTAAAATGACAAATGTACAATATCAATCCTTTCTTGAGAAGATCACCTTTAAGAACAGTATCTGTTGGAAGTACTGAAAACAAGTATAAAGGAATAATGTGGGCTGAGTCCTCTGCTATATATATTTGAGATACAGATGCTGTTACTTCGGTAAAGCTGTGGTCAACTTCTATCCTAAACAAAATGAACCAAAACAAACCCCAAATCAGAATGGTCAATGATAAATGCAGGCCTCCTCTAGCTGCTATTGGAGTGAGCAATCACACCTCCCTGAACACCAGCAGGGATTTTAAATTATTGTCTTTTTTTTTCTTGTTTCCTTGTTTTTCTATTCTTCAATGCCTTCTTGTAGTTTGTATTTATTCAGAAGACAGCTATTTTCCTCTTGGTTAATATAACTGAATGACTAAATTGTTTACTCACTGTCTTAAAGAAACAGAGGGAGACGACTTAACTACTGCAACTGAACTATAAATCTCAAAGTCACTGTAAAAAGAAGTAGCTTTTATGTGATGAAATTGTTAAAATAAGATTTACTAATGTGTATTAAGGTGAAATGCCTTCCTGTAACATATTTTAGAGAATTAGACAGTGCCTTTTTCCTTTTTTTCTTGAGAATGGAAAGTGCAAAAGTTTTTATCCTGCTTAAAGGCAAATACCCTCTGCTATGCCACCCACATGTACTCAATCTGTTGGAAAACTAGAACTACGTAGTCCTTTAGGATTGAGAACATAATTCTTTGCCTGTCAGATTATTCTGACAAATTACATTATAATTACTTCCTCATTAGTTACTGTGACAAATGTTGATCTAAAGAGAACAGGGAAGGATGTCTTTCATTTAAAATCATCAAAACATGAACAACTGAGATTTCCTCTGAATACTTTCAAGTTCATTAATATTTGGGAATGCTAATATGTTCATTCCTATTGCATGTAAGCAAAGAGAGATTTCTAGCGCCAGTTTCTTTCAGATATATCAATTTTAGTTCCTTTTGAACATCTTTAAAATAGCATCCTTTCTGCTTCCAAGTAGGTATTTTTTCTCTCTAACAATATGGAGCATGATCCTCAAAGCATGAAAAACCAGACATTCTTATTATGAGTTGTTTAAAGTGCGGCAAATTCACTTATAGTGAAATATATTACACTCCTAGTGCAAGATTTCCTCAAGGGAAGTAGAGAACAAATAACAATTCCAACCTCTGTGGTAAAATATGAGAGAGGGGAATAATCTGCAACTTCGAAATAAACTTACTTTCCTGTCAAATCAAGAGAGACATTGGAAAAGAATTGTCTTTCTTCAGGATCCAGTTCCTACGAGTTCATTTTTGGCTGCCAGCAGTCTCACCCTAAGCATCACCTGATGCAACAGTGAAAATCTATGCTTGATGCCATCAGTGGATGCTACAGTTTCTTGCTATACATGTGAAGGAGCAGCAGAGAAAAGAGTTGAACATCTTATTCAAAGGCACTTTGCGATCAGATTCACTGCATCTCATTTGAGACATTGGAGTAGAGTTTTGCTCCCCTCAAAGAGACTAGCACATCAATTCCAGCCTGCAGCAGAGAATTAAATCAGTGAAGTTTGTGTAAGTGATCTGTTTTTACACAATGGCCAGCTTGTACCAGAATGTCCTTGCAAGCAGGAGAATAACCTATGTAAGTTCTTACCCACAAAGGAATAGGAAAGCTGCATTAGGCTTCCTTTGCCCAATGGGTTATTAAAGTACAATCAGATTCAGCAGACTCTTTACAATTCTTCAAGGTGACCTTATGAAGTACCGTAATATACTGCAAAAAGCTGAAAAATAGCAGATTTTGGGTCAAATCCCAGTTCTGCAACTGTCTTGCTCTGGGACCTTGGACAGAAGTGATTGTTTGAATATGTACACCTTTCCCACAGTGAGTGAATTACTGGCAGGACTTTTTATTAACTGGGATGCTCCCAGGGTTTTTTCTACTGGGTAATATCTTAACATACAAGTGTTGTTTCTATGTGTGCATCTAGGAAGTGTGATCACGGCTTTTATTTTTATTTCTTTGGTATCCTTGAAAGACCTTTTGTAGCTCTGGAGAATGAGCTGACCTCTTTTGTTCCCCGAGCCTGAAAAAGGTCATATTTTGTTTAACTAACCTTTGAAAACACCAGGCCAAATTCTACTCCCACTGCACCATTCAGAGTAGCTGCAGAGTTATTCTGTCTTACAGCTGAGAGTAGTATTTTACCCAAACCTTTCCATCTTCTGGCTTGTGGCTAGTCTGTCTTAGTATGTCTGAGAGTGCAGACAGTCACACCTCTTATACACTGAAGTGTTAATTGTATTCTAGACGCATGCATGTTTTAATAGGAATATTAGTTCTTTGGCACAGCTGAAGTGTAAGAGAGAGAGCACAGACTCCTATTGTGGACATAGTTGTGTCTGAACTGCTCTTAAAATTTTTGACTCCTTTTTGGCTGATGTGTTTTCTTCTGGTTAGTGTATCATAGTAATTCTTTTGCATAATAAATTTGTAACTTATACCTTCATGGTCACATCTTCTACCAGTTTAGGTTCCAATACTTCTTTCTTCTTCAGAGGCTTCATACTCATTTAGGTTATTTGATTGGTTTGGGTTTTTTTCTCATTTTAATGTATTCCTTTTTTTTTTCCCTAGAAGAGTGCTTTGAGCTTAATAAAATTATTTTCAAGACTCTTATCATTCTCTTTCCATTAGATTTTGATATAGCCTCAACATTGTAGCATATTAAATAACCTTTGAACTAATATACTTACAAAAGGTCATAAAACATGTGAAATTATTTTGTTTCCATGATTTTTCAAACAGAAAGCTTGGACAATGTATTCATGAGAAACAAGAAGAGGCAGACTATGCAAAACTTTTTAAATATTTTTTCATTTTGGTTTCATTTTGACATGCTCATATTGTGTGTTTCTTCAATATGTTACTTTCTTCATAGGAAAGCAAGAGTAGGATACCTCTAGCTTGTACTTCACTGAGACTCTGCTTCCTGAAACTTTCAGATTTGTTCCTGTATTTTAAATTGAGCATACAAATATATGTAAAAAGATTAATATGATAAAGGGCTGATTCCAGCTACAGGCATTAGATATTTGTTTTCACATAACAGCTGCTCAGGCAAAGCTAAGACTGTATTGTGAAAACAGAACAGAAGAAGTGAGAGGATTGGTTTCTTTCTTGTGGAGGTTTACAGATTGTATCAAAATCAGACCAAAGTTTATTCTGACATATGAAAAAACCTGAGTATTTTGGCATATATTGCTTTTATTACACATCTTAACAACAAATGTAAAAACGGGGGAAAACCCAAACAACAGCAACAGTTGTTCTTGGAGCAGAGGCAGTGTCCAGAAGACTATACAGGCAATGAACAGGGATGGTATAGGGCAGAAGACAGGAAGGACACAGCAGAGCACTGCTTCCAGTCTCGCTCTAGGTTCTCTGTGGACCTTAGTTTTTAGAAGTACAAATCCAGCAGATTTCTTAGACAACACATTCCCCCAAATAATCAACAACTAAAAATTAAGTCAGTACTATTTCAAAATGGATGTTAAGTGTTTGTATGTGTCTTCAGAAAAAAAATCCCATGACTTCAGGGACTGTTATATAACAGTCAGAAATGTGTCAAGTTTTCTCTTAAGCCTACTTCTGTTTCATATTCCCATTGGTAAATCCCACAAGGACTTCCACAACGTAATTTCTCTCATAGTTAGAAGGGGTTTTTTGCTTCTTTTCCTTGCTAAATTTCTACATGGCCAGAGCATATCCATCTGTTCCTGTGATGATATTCCTCTTCAGATGGAGTAGCTCTTCTCTCTTGTGGATATTTACCTCACTGGTAAAAGCAATGATCATGTCTCCCCTCTCTGAGTCTTCTCCTCTCGTGAGGTTCCATGTTCCTCTAATACTGTACTTCTAAAGTTTCTCACTGGATATGCTTTGATTTAGTTTTTTCTGAGATGGACATGGAAAACTGTCTGCTATCACAGACAAGGTTTCTCCATGCATAGTGTCATGGGCTTTGACCATATACATGGGTTTCCCTGTGCATTGTTGGCATGTTCCAAAGTCCACGTGCACAGTGTTTCTGTCTCAGTGCAATGCCTTTGCCAGTACTGCTCTGTGACATCTGTCACCTGACCATACCACAGTGATGCTTTGTAAACATGGATTAATCTATCCAGGTGCCCCAGCCACAATGTCATATTCAGCCATGGAGCTCCTACCTCATGTTGGCTTTGTCACTGCACCTCTTCCAGTATGGCACTCCAGTCTCCACAGGCACTGATTTCACCTCTTCCCTATGAATATTGAAGTCCTATTGGCTGTGACAAGAAAACAAAATTAAACAAAGTAATTCAACTGCTTCTGAGACTTAGCCTTGAGGAGCTCCATCATAACTGTATTCGTCTCTGCTTTCTGAATTTAGAGGAGTGGTATCATCTCTCATTCTAATTCCTTCATCAATCTACAGTTCTTGAAAAATTCCACATCCATGCTTTCATTACAGGAAAAAGAAAGAAATTATAACAATTTTATTTGTTTTGGTTGCGTGAAGTGAACTCAAAATTCACACAGTTTTCTGACTGTGAAATAGTTACCTCCTACAATATGTTTGATGATCTCTTAATTTTTCTCACAAGCAGCATTTTATATCCATTCCTGTTAATCTGTCTTTAAAAACTGTGGCACTTCCTCTGGGAGAAAATTCAAAAGACTGCTTCTTGGTCACTGTCAAACAGAATGCTTCCACCTAACTATGACACCTAAGGATTAAAATACATGAGGTCTGAATTTCTAATAAATGGAGGGAGATGTTTAGTATTATACAGAATCTCATGTTCTTTGTTGGATTGGGGCCTGCATTACTACAAATTGTCACTCTTGTGTTGATTTATGGTACATCACTCTGAAACCAAAACAGTCATAACTGGTGTGTTCTAGAGTCCACAGCAGCATTTTGAATCCTTGTTCTGACTCATGTGACCTTGGGGTTTCATCTTCATCTCTCAAAATAAAACTTCACTGAGGCTGCTGCAAGGGTTTTAGCTTTATCGCCTTTAAAGATACACTATCATAGCTTTCTCTCACACATGTCAGGTGTAACAGCTAGCAATTTTAGCTGTTAGAGCAGTAAACAACGGCCAGTAATGAGCTGTAAACCAGAGCCCAGACTGCCTGTAATGTGTGGACTGATGCTGCCCCATACCTGAAGAGCACTAGAGACATAGCAAAGGCAGACTCAGAGAAATATCAGACAAGACTGGATAACAACCTCACTGGGCATTTTCTTCTTCTGTCTCCTTCACACGATCTCTTGTAGAAGGGTGCTATGGTGAGGAGACGCAGACAAGAGGTTTTTTGCTTCCAGACGCTGAAGAGAACCCATCAAAGTGCTAAAGCTCTTTTCAAGAGAGTTGAAGAGGGAGAGAATTAAGGCCTACATCCGCATATACATGAGCAGACCTGATTGACTTAGGAATAACCTCTCAAGGTGAATAATGGAAGCTTCCACTCCAAATAAAATGTATAACAGAATTAAGCCTTCTGGCTGGTCATTACATGAAAGACAGTTGTCACTGTAGGCCTGCAAGTGAAAGCAAAAGGCACTGAATTGGGCTGTGAAGGGAGAGAGCGGATGAGGGCTGCTGCTGGACCTTTTTTGAAGCACTCATTCAAATGCAAGTGATAATAATTGCCCTAAAGGACTCATGTAGAAATTTGCTGCTAATCGTGTGAAAGAGTAACTTTGTGAAAAGCACCCAGAACGTGGAGCAGCATCATCTCTCCAAGAGCTGCAAAGAGGTTGAAAAAGGTAGCAAGTTTCTTCCTAGAGAGAGGGGGCTCTCCTGGTCCAGCTGGAGCTCCGTGTCCCGCTATCCACCACCACTCCCACTCCACGAGGTGCGAGAAGGCACTGGGGCAAGAGGGGCTCGGCAGTCCCGGGAAGGGCAGCCAGGGGCTTGTCCTTCCTGAGTGCAGGGGCGCCCCCTCATTTCCTCGGAAACGGCCCAGTTTGCTGGAGTGGAGAGGGGATTGCCGTGCCAAGTCTTGGTGGGGTAATTTATGACCAGGGATGGAGGCAAAGGAAATCTCTCACTCAAGGGAACGGCACCGGGGATCTTCATCTGCGGGGAAAGGGGAGAAGCTGCCTTCCCGCCCTCTCCTCAGCCCGCAGCCAGCCCGCAAACCCCTGGGTGAGCCCACCGGCCGCTGCCGGGCTACGAGCTGGCCTCCGGAGAGAGACTTGCGCCCCTGCCCTCTGGGGTCGAGGAGGGAAAGGCGGATGCCCGAAGATGGGCAGAGTTTGAGGGGTGGTGGAGTCTCGACCTCGACTCTGCCCTGTTCCCCCAGGCAGCGAGGAGCTGGGCAGGCGGCACTGAGCTCTCACATCCCCGGGGCACGGCTCCTGTTCCCGGCTTTGCGGCCTCCGGCCCTAGCCCTTAATGAAATTCTTAGAAATCCAAAAAAGTGGAAATTTAGTGTTACATCCATATCTTTGGACGAGCGCGGTTTTCTTGCCGCGGCGACGTCACTTGTTAAACAATCCGCGGCTGAGTCCCTGAAAAGAGAGGCATTGCACCCTTCGTGCTGAATGCGCTTCTCAGTGCGCATAACGCCAGGGCCTTTTGATGTCTCACAATGCGTGTTACGCCCAAAGATTGTCTCTTTGGACAGATCTACAACGCTTGGCTTCATGTTTGGAAGTTAAATGGACAGCGAGGTTGTAGAAACTCCCACGCTTGAAGCTGACGCAGACACTCGGTACTTTCGCCTGTTACTTTCCATGAGTGAAAGCGGCAGGGGTGGAGGGAAGGGGCTGCTGGTTTAATCCGTGCTCCGAAGCAAAGGGAGGGGGAAAAGCAATCCAGACTTTTCCTCTCTTTTCTTCAGTTTATTCTTTGGCAGCCTTAAAATAAGAGCTATGTGCAAAGCGTGCGCCCTGCCTAGGTAGCTTGTGTCTGGAAGTCGTTGGCAATGTTGCTGCTCCATGAAATCAAAATTTATGATTATTCAAATGTTGGGAACTGTGAAAAGAGAGGAAGAAAGAGAGAAAATTAATATTGCAGCTGTTCTTCTGATTAATGAGAGATAATTGCTCATGAAAAGTCACCCCTGTGGCATTTTGTTGTCTCCTGGATCTTTGTTCTTTTCCACTATTATTGAGGACTTTCTTGAAGACTAAGCGGTTCTTTTCAATTTTTGGTATTCAGAAAGTGTTGCTTGGTTACAGATAATGGAGAAATCTCGGGCTATATTGGGTAAGATGTGCCACAGACAGCAATATCACAATGCCACTCTCAGAAAAGGATGGATACAAGTTAACGATGCGCTTTCAATAAAACATTAATAGACTTGTTCACGCTTTTATAATGACCTCCTTAATGGGAGCTGGGGGCAAGTCCTGTCTTTTGCTTGCGTTCGCTTCAGAAAGGCCGGCGTCGGGATCGCCGATCACTTTGGAAACTAATAGGAAATCAATGTTAGAGTAGTGAATAAATGCGATTATAGCGCAGGAGCCCGCGGCCCCTCGCTTACCCACGCACCGCTTTACTTTGAGCGGGACTTTCCCGTATGGGAACTGCCCCAGCCCGGGGCGCATCCTACCCGGAGCCACCGCATGTCATCCGGGTTTGATGTTTGTGACCACGGCTGCTCTACAGGGGTTGTTTTAGGTTTTGGTGTTTCTTGGGGGTTTTTTGGGTTTTTTTTTCTCTACTCAAAACGTGTCCCCGGGCTGCGGCACTTTCGACGGAGGTAGCTCCTCCCGTGAACTCCGCGGAGATGCGCGCCTGAAAGCCGGCGCTTTCTCCGGGCGGGCATGGCTTTTTCTTCTGCCGGGAGCTGCGGGGGTTGGGGGAGGGAAGGGAAAGAGTTGCTTTTGTCATTTAAGCCGTGAATCTCTTCTACATAAAGGTGTTAAAGACATCTGGAAGAAAAGAGGGACCAGCACCCAGTCCTGCGCTCGGCGGACCAGGGGAGCGGCTCTGATGTTCTTTTTGAACTGCTCCACTTTCAAAAGGGGGCAATTTCGTTACATTCTCATTTGTTACACTGACTTGAACTAAAGGCAGACAAAGCTATACTCTGTCACCCCGAGCAGAATGAAGGGAATCAAAGGATTTTCCCTTAAAAGGACTAATTTTCTCCTTGAATTATGAAAGTAATGGCTAGGTAACAGCCTGTGCTCTGTACCCAACTGCTTAATACCTTCTAAATCCTTCCACGTGGCTCTCCCAGTCGTAGCAATTAGAGCTCATTATAGGCTCATAAGAGCTCTCATTTCGGGGATTACTTAATGGACAATGAAATTTTATCGGACAGAATTATTGAAAAATAAAATTGTAACGAGGCCGATGTGATGTGGGCGCACGCCTTGCATCATTCCGCCTGGTTTGGGATGTCTTTGCTTTCAAATGACTTCTTTTCTTGCTCTGGCTTTCAGGGGTGGGTTTTTCTTAGTGATTTTTTTCTCTCTCTCTCTTTCTCTTTTATCACTGCATTTGGTTTATTATAACAATTACAAATTGCAATTTTGATCCGACTCTTGCTCTGTCTGCCTTCCCTTACAACAGCCCCCGCCCCAGATCCACTCTATCACTGCAGACAGCTTTTTCCACTGAGGTTTGGGGTTATATCATTATTGCAATTATTATTTTCATTTTCCAGAATAGCCTTTCCTAAAGGAAAACAAAACAAAAAAAAAAATTAATTTAAAAATTAAAATGTAGATATTATTTCAAATCTTCTCCAGACATACTTTACTTTAAACGGGAAGAGCCGGAGCAAAAAATGCCATGCTTGTGCAAGGTGACCGTGACTAGAATCTCATCGGCCCCACCGGAACTCAGGGGGCAGAGCCCCCCGGGTCTCCCCAAGGCCGCGGACCCCAGGGCCTCGGCGGCGGCGCGGACAGCGGTCGCTGGGGCTCCAGGGCCTGGCGGCTGCGGGGCCTCGGCTGAGCCCTGGGCAGCAGTTTGCAAAAAAGTAGGTGAGGTTGGAGCCGACCCGCCTAAACCCCGCGAGCCCCTAATTGTTGTCACAAGACGCGGGATTAACGCATTGCTGGAATAGCTGTCTGTTTACACTCCGGAGCCCCCGCCGGCCGGTAAACACTTTTTAATTGAATTCTAATCACATTCAAATAGCCACATAACCAGCCTCAGCTGCAATTCATAAAACTTTAATTGCTATCCATAAATCCTCAGATCACCGAGTGCGGAGTGTCCCTAAAAACGTTGTTGCATCGTGCCTGCCCAGGGAGGTGCGGGGGGAGAGCCAGCCCCTGCTCAGGGGGGCCCGCACAGCGGCAGTGCCCGCGGCAGGTTGGGGATGGCGATGGGGATGAGGACGGGACAGCACAGCCGGGCGAGATTTGGCCCCTCTCTTCGCAAGGCTGGTGTTGCACCGCCGAGCCTCGCTGGTCCCAGGGGCGAGGAAGTGCCGGCTCCATCAGAAGGCGGTTTTATTTTGCTGGGTTTAACAGCGGGAGAGTGGGTGTGCGGGAGGGCTGGTAGGATGTCGGCGGCGCGGCGCGGCGCGGCCCTTGCGCATGATAACCGCTTCTGAACACGTTTGGGCTATTGCTGCACTCCCGAGTTTCTGTTCAGCCTCTGGTAATCAGGCGTAGTCTGTGTTTTCTGCTTTAGAGCACAATTGTCACTTCCCTTTCCCGTGTCAAGTGGGATGGGATCCGCAGTCTGTTTCAAACGCCGCTTCGCATCTGCTAAACAAGAACGCGATCGTCCTTCTATTAACGATAAGTCTCTTCTTAAACTCCCATAAAACAGGTCATTGGAAAATCGCGTAATATGCTGCGAATACCTTGGCTTTTTAATGCACTCTGAAATGCTTCGGAGCCACCGACCGTATTTAGCTGTTTATCCAATTTTACTTTGAATGATTGCTTCAGCAAACTTGGTGGAGATCAAAGAATCCTTCCCTGACATGTTCGCTTTTCATTAGCGCTGCGCACTGCGGTCCTGGAGCGGGCGGGGAAGTTCGCTTGGAAGTTTTCCGTTTTGATACCGTTTGGCTGAGAAGTGTCCAGATATTTGAAGGCTTTGTCCGTTGCAGTAATTGCCAATTTGGCAAGATTCACTCGAGGTGAAAAGGGCGAGGAGAAAAAAAAGCCACCCAACCCACCCTACATGCATATGTATGCGCAGACACACAAACGCGCGCCATCCCTAACTTTACATCTATGACTGCATCTGTGTCCCTGGTTCTTCTGATGCAGAAAGGGCCTCCTGAAGGAGTCCTGAGTGCAGGGACTGGGCCGGACTGGGGAAAGGTGTTGGCCCCAGGCCTCCGTGGGATCCGCGGCCGTTTGGATGTTATTTTACTGGGGGTGAGGGGGGCGGTGTGGAACCGCTTGTTTCAGCGCATCACCTGCTCTCACCTCTCTTACCCTCCCGGTGGGGGAAAGCAGTGTTCTTCTCGGCAAAAAGCCTCGAGCAGAAACTAGTTCCGATTAATTTTATACCCAGCATCCCGGGTGTGTTGACAGAGGGATATGCATGCTAGCGCGACGTGTGACGGGGCCGCCGGGCAGCCGCCCCCTCCCCGCTTTCTCTGCTCCTATAATTTATTTGAGGCGGAGGCAAAGGAGTGAAGTCATCGGGCAACGACCAAGCACGCACACTTTGCCCCCCTCCCCTACCCCGCTTTGGTCCCCCCCGGCAGCCTCTCCTGCCGGCCTGGGAAGCCGGGGAGATTTAGATCTGCGAGGCTTTCAGCCATCACGTGTTTAAATAGTTGATATAAAACCCCGGCGCAGGGGATCCAGGCGGGGGGACTTTAAGACCAGCCCTCTCCAGGGACCCTTTTGTTCAGCTCTCAAACATAAGCACCTTCTCGACTCGCCAGGACTTCAGTGGCAACTTGGCCAAGCAGGAAAAACCCGACTTTGGGAGAGCCGCCCCCGGCCTCGCAGCCCTCCGCAATGTCCCGCTCCTTCTATGTCGACTCCTTAATCATCAAAGACTCCTCGAGGCCGGCTCCGTCCCTTCCTGAGCATCACCACGGCCAGGACTTCTTCATCCCTCTCAGCATGCCTTCCCCCCTCGTCATGTCGGTGTCGGGCCCGGGCTGCCCGTCCCGAAAGAGCGGCGCCTTCTGTGTCTGCCCGCTCTGTGTCACCTCGCACCTGCACTCCTCCCGCGGCGGCGGCGGCGGCGGGGCCATCCCTCTGCTCAAGAGCCAGTTCCCCGCCGCCGCAGGCGAGGCCCAGTGCTGCCCGCGGACCGGCCACGCTCACCACCCGCCGCAGCACCCGCCGCCCGCCGCCTCGGTGCCCGCCGCCGCCGCCGCCCTGGGACACCCTGCGCATCACCCACCTGCCTGCGCTGCCACCACCTACAGCGTCAGCGACCCCCGGAGGTTTCACTGCCTCGGCATGGGTAGGAGCCCTGCGGCCAACCGGGGAAGGGGGGCAGCGGGAGAAGGGGCGCTCCCAAAGGAGAGCGGCAGCCCGGGGTCGGAAGCTGCTGGGGAATGTCTTCTTTCTCTCTCTCCCTCTCTCTATCTCCCCCCCGCTCCTTTCCCCTGTCCCGCTGAAGTTCACGCTTCTCTCCCGTCCAGGAGGGTCCGAATCCAGCCAAATTCAAAATGGGAAACGGATGAGGACTGCTTTTACCAGCACTCAGCTCTTGGAGCTGGAGAGAGAATTCTCCTCCAACATGTACCTGTCCCGGCTGCGGAGGATCGAGATAGCCACGTACCTGAACCTGTCCGAGAAGCAAGTGAAAATCTGGTTCCAAAACAGGAGGGTGAAGCACAAGAAAGAAGGCAAAGGCACCCAGCGAAACTCGCACGGTGGCTGCAAGTGCAGCAGCACCAGCCAGGGGCATTACCCCCGGTCGGAGGACGAAGAGTCTCTCTCCCCCTCATCGGCTACCGAGGATAAAGAGATCTCCCCGTTATGAACCGAGCTCGGAGCTCCGCTCCCGCCGCCGGGTCCCAGCCCGCAGCGAGGTGGCGGCACGGCGGCTTACCTGGCACCACTGCCCAGGGACGGCAGCCCGCTAACCTGCAGAGGGCTGGCCCGAGCCGCCGCGGAGGTTAATTGTCACCCATTTGCAGTAATAGAAAGAGATATATATAAATATGCTTTCATAATGTAAATGTTTTAGTCGTGAGAGTTCAACTAAAACGTTATTTATGTAACCCCAGGAGAGGGCACCTGCTCTTTCTAAAATGTAACGTGGGACAGGGCTCGCATGGCCCAGGGTACCTTCCCCTATATCCCCACAGGCAATTTAAAGGAAAAAAACAAACGCATTTTAAGCCGAAAGGCGAAACATAAAAACTCTGAAAAGCAAGCTAAAATCTGTACAGAACCTTCTGGACGGACTTCTTAACAAAAATGAGAAAAGACGTAAAGATCGGCCGTTTGGGTTTGGGACGGCTGTTTGTGAATAGTTTTATATAAAAATTATATTTATATTTATTTAAATAAATGAGATCAGACGAGAATTTAATTTTTTTCTTCTTACCCCCCTGACTCCTCCTTCCCCCCACCAAGTGCCAGCCCAATCTCAGCAGCGAAGGTNGTCCTTCATACGGTGAAAGCATCGCTGTATATGTGTCACATCTCCGTAAAGAGTAAAAATAAAAGCCATCGGCTACTAACACGAAAGCGTTTTCTGTTCCCCTGTGACTCGGGACGGCTGGGGGGGCGGAGAAGGGGGGGGACTCCGCTTCGGCCGGAATGCAAATACAGCCGGGTCCTCTGAGTCCAGCAGCTTTGTGTTCTTTCCCAGCCGGAGCCAGCGCACGCCCTCCCGGCGACTGACAGCTTTCTCCCGTCTGCTGGCCCGGCGGCACCGCGTCGGGGACACCCGGCTGCCGCTGGCCCGGGGCCGCCGATCACGGCATGGAGCCGGGGCGAAGGGCTGTGCGCCGGGATCCCCCGGTCCCGCTCCCCGCCGGGGCGATGCTGCCCCGCCTGGTTGCCCCGGCTCTTCTCTCATCGAGGGGGCAGGCTGCACACGTCGACCCTTCACCAGGCTGAAATTCAGCTTAAGTTACTATAGGGGTTGATGTTACGCAGAGATCAGGGATTTTTTTCCCTCAGGCGCCGGAACAGCTTTCGCTCTTTTCGGTGTTGATTTCATTAGGCGCCATGACCAGGCTTAGGGAGAAGATCTGAGTGCAAACTCGCTCGTGGGGTTGGACTGAGACATGGTTGAAGTGCTCTGCAATCTGTGTCGGGCAGCTCCTGGCCACGGGTCCCATCCTGCCTCTGCCTTGGGCAGCCCATCCTGAGCTCCTTGCAGGGGGCTGGTGCAGAGTGGGATGGACCTGGAGCTAGTCAGTCTCGAATGAGCCCCTTTATAACTCTTTTTCCTAGTTCCTGCAGTACTGACAGACAGCATATGAGCAAATCAGGACTGCCTTTTGCACGTTATGTTACTTCTCTTGCCTTTTCTTTGGGTGGATTTTACACTAATCCAATTTACATTTTTGACTTCGACCACCAAAACCATGCCAAAATATTTCCCGTAAATAATTCCCTCAACAATCCCTGTATTTCTTGTGTTTGATCCCTAACTTCAGAACTTGGGCTCACAGGTATGTCTCCAATTTGACTTGCTGCAAGCACCCTGGATGCTGAAGAGAGAGGCAGCCCTAGCACAGTGATGCTTGTACTGCTTGACTGTCTTGGAAGAGAGGCCAGGTGCACGGGCAGGGCTGGGGTAGATGGAAAGAGCCTGGTGTGGGCACTGCCCCACGGCCTGGACCAGCTTCAGGGCTTGGGGCAGAGGCACAGGCAGCACACACCTGTGTAACAGGAAGGGAAAGGAAAGGCAGGACAAATTTTCTAGCCTGGACTTGGAAAACAAGTACAAAATCTCACTGTTCCATATCACAACATTTCACTGCTTGAGCTAACTACAGAGGCCAGAAGCCCACATGCTAGCTGAGTGGCTGGGAATGTTTTTTACCCAGGACCTCTCCCTTGCCAGGCTGGGGAGACCAAAGAGCCAAAGGCTTGAGGTCCTTGTGACTCCCTCCCAGGGGACCTCATGGAGGGTCTGGCTGAGGAGGTTGTCTCCTCTTCCCCTAAAATCTGCTGAGATGGAATCTGGAAACTGATGATTCTCTGCTTCAGTTCACCTATGCCTAGCTTGCTTCTATAACCACAGTGGTCTTTTCCAACCTTGAAGCGCTGGGAGGAGGTGTTAGTTCCACAAAAAGTACTGCTCACCCTCTCAGCAGTGTCATCCCAAACTATAACAAGCCTACAACGGCCTGGGAAAGCAAAGCTTTCCTGGGTGAGAAAAACCATCACGGTCTTTGAAATCTAAGACTGAAAAACTCAAGGATATTTTAAGACTGCAAAGATACACTTGACAGAGTGTATCTGTTCTCAGTTTAACCTCGTGGAAATATGCACCTCAGTGAAAAAATTGGTATTTCCCTCTGCTTCTAGAAGATAAACACTAAGTTTTCTCTTCATTGCAATATTTAGCAATTTCTTAAAAATAAAAGGAAAATGAAGTTAGTTGCTCTTTCTCATAGTAATCAATGCTTGCACATATATTTCAAGGGTTGAGAGGTAATTGTAGCATATTATTATTATTATTATTATTATTATTATTATTATAATTATTATTATCACCATCACATAGAAACTGTCATTGAGACAGTTGGGACAATATTTCATTTGATTTCAAAGTAAATGTTTCATGAAAAAAGCTTTAGAAAAGAGGAATGATGCAATGTTTTGCCCTGACACATCTCAGAAGGCTGATACAATCCACTTGACCTGAACCTGGCACTGGGGAGTCAAAGTAAGTGTGACAGGAGCACCACTGGAAGTTGAATGTACCCTAATTTGCAGGAAATGTATTGCAGGGTTTCCATATCCAGCATCCAACATTTTGAAATTTAGGCAAATTTACATTTAAATGTGTTGGGTTTTTCCTCCCTCCCCCCCTTCTTCTTTCTATCCTGTTTTTTTTTCCCTCACGAAGTGTGAAGCACAATTTTTTCCCCTCACTCATCCAGTGCCTAAGACAGGCAGTGTTCAGCTCCCTATTTAATATCCCTCTTGCAGTTAGTTATCTATGGAGATAAGGATTATGCAGTCGGTGTGTTTATCTGTCTGCAACTTACTTTCATTCCCTCACAACTTGTAAACTCTGTGATTAATACCAATCAGCAGGCCAACATAATAGCTCTCTGAGAGTCTCCAAGATGTTGAGTCCCTATGAGTTCTGCAGAGCTGAGCAGTGAGATGGGAGGGGCAGACCCAGGAGAGACCTCAGCTGCTGCTACCCACCGTCAGGAATCAGATAACCTGTAACTGGGGGACAGAGGGATGTCTTTTGCTAAACTGCCTGCTGGAAGAGGGTATCTGCAGGTGGAACAAGATTATCCAGGGAGGCAGACGTGCATGAGGCAGACCCTTGAGGCAGAGGGCATGGCCAGCAACAGGGCTGGCAACACAAGCTATAGAAGAGTCTGAAAGTCCTGGGAGATATGACAGAGCACCCAGATAACAGCTTTTTCCTTTTGCCACTCAGTATGAATGTTGGACTTCTTGCAAATGTCCTGAATGAGAAGCAAATGCTAACCTCTCACTTTTCCTTGGTACTTGTCACGGTGATGTTTCAGAGCACTGGAAACATGACTGCATATGTCTTCAACACTCTTGTGAGAGTAGTAAATTTGATTCTCTGTAAAGGCCAAGCACAAAGCCTCGGTGCACTTCAGATTGACACTGCTGTACTGCCCTCACATCTCGAGGCTCCATGCAATTTCTCATCCTATTCCCACTTTTAGCACCGAATATGGCCCAGGCATGGTCCCAGCTGCAGTTCCTGTGCGTTATCTACCTGAAGTGCCCCACTCCAGGCAGGAGAAGCATGTGGCAGATGATTTTGACTGCTGCTGATGGAGCCATTCATCCTGGCATAACTTGGTGGCAGAGGAGCTGCCTGTGTCCTGGGTGGCTTTCAGATACGGGACAGCCCCTAATGCTCCTTCGGGTTAATGAGGGCCCCCAGAAGCTGCTGCACTGGACCCCCCACAGCCAAGAATCTTCAAGCAGAAAGTCACACAACTAAAGCCTGAGCACTCGCACAAGAGATGTAAGTCATGTTTGTGTGAGTGACCCTACTAGTGACCTTCTGTAACCTGTTGGGTTAGCATCCCTCCAAGGAAAAGCTTTCTCCTTGAGATATTTATTTACTCACTCTAATTCAATTTAACTATTTTCAATTAAAATAAATCAGAAGACAACATCCATCTTGAGGAGTCTCCCTGACCTTGGTCTGCATGGCCAAGATCAGACTCACAGCACCAACTTCTCTGGCTACAGATCCCCCAATTGCACCTGCTCCCATGCTCTGATCAGATGTGTTAGCCCACAGGCAACATCAGCCATGGGCTGCCGGAATTTCGCAGTGCGGAAGACACCACGCTCGCCTGGCTGCTCTTTTGAGTCCTGCCATGAAGTCCCCACAGGCGCTGCTGAAACCTTTCTCTGCTGTCTGAGCTCTTGCCACGAGGTCCATCGCCAGCATCTCACACCTCTACCCTGGACTTGGGGAAGTGGAGGGCCTTGGGTCAGCTCCTTGCTCGCAGCCCAGCTTAGTTGGGGCACTGTGGCAGGTGCATTCCAGAGACTCCCAGACCAAAGAGTTCAGTGGTCTGGCCGCCTGCGCATCCTCCCTGGGGTGGATGGGGCAGGCTAGGCCTCATCAGTCAGGCCCCAAGCACTCACGGAGAGGAGGGCTCGCCGTGCAGGGATCCAGGGCAGGGGACTGCAGGAGACCCTCCTTCCCCAGTACTCCCATTTGGAGCTAGGGCAGAGAGGGGACGATCTACCTCAACCCGCTATATTCGCCTCTACTTTTTCCTAATTTCCTACTCCTGCACCTCCCGCGGACCCAAGCCCCATGGGACACGGCCTCGGGTGCGGCTCCCCGGTGCCTGGTGCTGCCCTTGCGGGCAGGGGCAGCCGAATCGGCGGCAGCATCTCTCGGTGGCTCGGCTGTGCCCGGGGCTCTTTTTTCCTCTTGCACCGTTCAGCCGACGGCTCAGGCGCAGGACGGGGCCACGGCCAGAAAGGATAGGGCCCATTCAGGGAGTTCCTGTTGTGCTCATGGGGATAAGATGGCCACGAAGGGGTGAGTCCTACTACCACCGCTCCGGGGCCCCGGCGAGCGCCTTGGCACCAACTCAGAGGACGCGGGCAGGCCGGGGAGCCCTCCCATTCTGGACCCGGAGCCTGAAGATGACAACGCGCAGTCCTTCGGGAAAAAAGGCAGCCATAAAACCCTCTGTTTCTTTTTTACATTTTTTCCCCCTTTCCACTCTGTTGTTAAGTTTTCGGGCTGCTCGAAAAGCACGTTAAGTACGAGGGCGGGAAGCGCACCCCGCAACCTCCGCGCACCTCCGCCGGCTGAATTGTGCCTCGCTCTGGACAAGAAAGGCCGGGGAAGGTTGGCAGCCCAGGGCCGGGGGTCCTCGATGAGACCCCAGCCCTGGGAAGGCGCCCTCGCTCCGCCGGGCCCCGCCGGTGGTGGAAAGCCGTGCGCCGGGCAGCTGCCGGGGAGTCCCGCATGACAGCGGAATAACAAACAGCCCAAACCCACTGTGCCACTCGGAAAGCTCGGGGCGTGTGTCCGCGCTGCAGCGCGCTCGGCCTCGCCGTGAAAGGGCCGATTTCACGCAGGATCTGCTCCGCGCCCCTCTCCGCCCCCTGCGCGCCTCGCAGCCGGCCCCGCTCAGGGCGATGCGCCGGCCTCGGCCCCTCCACGCCTCCCCCCTGCCCCGACCCCAGCCGGCGTGTCCGGGGGGATTTAAGCTGTTGGAAGCGAACCCAAAGAGATCGGAAGCGTGTGCTGTGTGCTCTGGAAAAATAACTAGTTTCAGATTAATGAAGGAGTGACAATTTCAAGGCTAACGTTGGCACTGCCCAAGCCAGAGCGTGGGGAGCTCGCCAGGCTTTGCTTTATATTGTCTGCTTTTCTGAAGAGCAGACAAAGATGGATAGAGAGACATTGAAAAGCAGGAGGCGTATTTCAAACAGTTCAATAAAGAGGGTTGTCACTTAAAGACAAGAACCATAGTGCTTTGATGACTTTGTATTAGCCTTACCGTTTCAAATAAGTGACTCTACTCTCTTTGCGGAATTCACCGAGTTTCAGTAGATGACACTTCAGTGAAGCTGCTTTAGACAGGAATGAGAGCTTGTAACTGCGGGGCAAAGCTTCTCTCCAGAGAGTTTTACACAGAAGATTGCCGACCCGGGGTTGCTTTTTTCTTCCCGTCCTGAAATTAAGGAACCTCGGTAAAATCGAGGTTTACAATTTAGCTGTATAAAACAGGGGAAAACGCTCCGCCTCCGTGTGAATGTAAAGAAGGCGAAAGGGAGACCTCGACAGCCCGGGGAGAAACGCTGCCTCCCGGCAGAGCCCAGCAATACAAGAGGCGTTCTTTCCAAACCAGTTTCTGCATCCTCGGAGGAAGTACCGACACAGGGTGTTGGAAATAAAGTTGTATGGAATCCCCCAGGCAGTCCAAGAGTGTTCACACCGCGTGTGCACGCAGTCTCTCCATGGTCTCGTCCCCTCAGGTTCCCGGCCCTTCCCGCCCCGCGGCCGCATTGCTCTGGTGGGACACCTTTGCTCTGTCTGGGTGCAGCCGGGGTGCCACAGCCGCGGAGTGTGCACTGTGGGAAGGAAGGGACTGAGCAGCTCTGCCGGGGGAGATTTTGCTGCCAAACTCGATAATTATTTTATATATATAGATGTAAAATCTTTTTTAAGATGGGGACTCCCGACCGCTGCAGACTCCCAGGCTTTGAAGGCACAGCGCAAGGGCTTCACTGTGGGTTTGAGAGAACCATTTAGTCACTGTTTCATTAGGCACTATTTGAACCTTGCAACATGTGGTAATTTCTGGGGCAAGCTGAAAAGGGGGGATTATGTAGGAGGGACACAAGGAAATTAGCTAACGGTTAATTTAACTCGTTTTCTGGTAGAATTTTCGATACATTCCTAATTGACTGAGGAGGCAGGTGAAGTCTTCAGTTCCAGGCAGACTCATTCACGGTGAGAATAAATAGCTCTTTTTCAACTCTCACTGCTCACAATATATCATCAGGGAAAAGACATGCAATGAATATGTTGATTTAGGTTTTTTTATCATTATTATTAATGGAATTACACCCTGCTACGCAGGTGTGAGGGTAAAACCTATACTGCGATGAAATCAGATTAACAATGAAATGAGAATTTTATTAGCTTTCTATGTCATATAGACCTGGATTTAAACCGTCAAAACAAGAAACAAGAGGGGGAAAAAGATAAGTCTGAAGAAAACAATTCCAATGAATGGGCAGAAGTAGTAGCTTGGATTCCAAATTATAGTTAGCTGTAATTCATGGTGAATATTGACACTCCGTACTCTACACCATTTATATCAAATAGAGAATGTTTGATTAGCCCGTAATGGCAAAACTCTTTTAAGTCCGGAGTTTGCCAGTTAATCCTCACCACACCATTTTGCTATAAAATGGCAACACTTGGTCATAAGGTCCGAGTTTTAATAAACGGTCGTGTCGGAAATAAACTCTGTCTGACGTTCTTGCCGTGTTCGCAAAGGGAAAGGGATTCGGCCAGATCAGAGCGTCCCGGGGGCGTTTGGGACCAGCCCGGGGAGCAGCGGAAAAGGAGCTGTGATCCTGCACTGGGCAGCTTCGGACAGCGCTGGGCTGGAGGTGACCCTGCGCCGGGGGGCGGTGGGTTAGAGGTGACCCTGTGCCGGGAGTGGTGGGCTGGAGGTGACCCTGCACTGGAAGTGGTGGGCTGGAGGTGACCCTGCACCGGGGGGCGGTGGGTTAGAGGTGACCCTGCGCTGGAAGCGGTGGGCT
>VZRL01004616.1:586510-611963 GCA_013397895.1 Origma solitaria
GGCGCAGCCAGGCAGGACCCGCCGTCGCCAGAGGAGCCCGCCACGTCTGCCAAGGGCCCCTTTGTAACCTGCTATAGAAAATGGAGGTATTCTGCATGACAAAGCCCAATTAAGCTCGCTATTCAAGATTTCTGCAGCTGGTAGCCCATTGGGAGAGTGGGAGGAAACGCGAATATATTAATTATGCGGAGGGGCGGTGAAAAGTACCAACAACCGCGGGTCTGGGTTGGGTGTTGGGTATGTTTGTTTGGTTTTTCATGTGTCATTCCCGTCATCTATATATGTAATTTGGTGGTAGGGGTGGTGGGAGGAGGAGGGCCGGGGTGGGCGCTGCCCGGGGCACACAAGCCCCTGCCTACGGAGCCCCCGGCGGGCCGGGTCCCACTAACAGCGGCAGGAGCATCCCCTCGCAAAGAGGAGCAAGGAAGGCTGCCTGCCAGGCTGCAGCCTGGCTGTGAAACTGTCAATTAATATAGCAAAGCTATCGGTTTTCTGTAAGGATTCTCTCTTTCTTAATTGTCACTCAACAGGGTTCAACTGTGAACACCCAAGGGGCTTTCACAGGCTGAGGGGCATGAAACCCCAGGGTGGACTGAAGGCCATCCAAACAAAATGCTGGAGACCTAACATTAAGATTGACCCAGACAATTCATTTATTCATTTGCTTTCCAGTTTTACCTTCTCAAGCCAACAGGCTATAATATATGCATAGCTGTAGCTGGCACATAAAACACCATTTCAGACTCCAAAATCCAAAGTGTCTGAGAAGTATTTTGCATGATGTAGTCATCTTACTCTAAATAATCTGACTCCTATAATAGCAGAGGAGTTTTAGTTCAGACCTATGTACCACTGCACACAGAGCTGTGCTTGGGATCACAGTCTTCAGCCTTGACCACCAATGCATATATGTGAGCACAGATCATTCCCTTTTCTTCTGCAGAAGTACACCATGGGAGAAAATTCAATCTGTTTTCATGCTATGAGTGCTCCCAGTCTTCTCATATGGCATGAAGTTTAAGCCAGAATGTGGTCAACCACACATGCAGAAGATGCAAATGGCATTAAGCCAAGCAGCATAAGAAGTGCACAATGCATTTGAACAAAACTTGGTATTCTATTTTTTTTCTCCAGGTTGTTTAGATTTTAACTAACCTACCGCCCTTATTGTATTCTTCTAGAACAGTTTTCAGGGTAGTCATGGCCTCATATCCTCAGGGTTTCTACAGAAAAGCAAGTAGACAGCCCCAGTTTAGATACTATAAAGGAAACAGACATTGCTTTTTGTTTCAGTTCCCTTGAAAGACCAGTCCTGGCTTTTGATACATCTTCTGCAGTGGATAGACAGGGATCCTATGCTGACTTGGGTTGAACTAGTAATGATAAAGACACCACAAAGTCTCTAGACATGTGATTGACTCAACTGAATACAGGAGAGCAGGGTAGGTGAGTCAGTCTTGCTTGTCTAAAATCTGTAATAATCCTAATGGGAGCTAGAAAAGCAGCAGAAAAAATTGTTACTTGATGCCATTAAAATCAGTTGTAATTTTGCTGTCATCATTTTTGTCTACTCCTATAGTTTTATTTTGAAGTTCTGGGGTTTTTTTCCCCCCCCAGTCAAATGAAAAGCCATAAGGAGGAGTGGGGGTTTTTTTTGTTTGTTTTGTTACTGTTGTTTTTCAGCAGGACCTGCCAAATTCATATTAGCAGTACTAAAATCATTATAGAAATGCTGCTGCCATTAAGAAAAAATAACAAGAGCTTTTGGATGTTTTGGTATTGTCTGTTTTCTCTTGCTAAAACACTTTTCAAGATCTGATTTGTCTTTTGCAATTAATGCAGGACTGAGTGGGTTTAGGCAATATACAATTTAATAGATTGTGGCAGTTCAATCCACTGAATTTTTAGCAAAGTTTTCAAATTGCAGTAAAGTTGCAATTTTTTTTCTCTTTTCCAATTGCTATTAAATATGAGTAAATTATTGCATGTACAGAAAGTAGCTCTCAAGTTTTTCTAGTTTTTTATTTCTTAGGCAAAGATAAAATTCATTGAGCTCCAAATGCATATTCTCCCCATTAGGATTCCTCAGCAATGGGACAGTCTTCCAGTTTGTGAGAAAATGAGCTTTTATCTTCAGAACTAGCTACCAGAATGACTTTAAGCTAGAAATTTGATTTAGGGATGTAACCCAGACCTTGTAGGTTAGCTGCCATTATAGATGAGTATGAGAAAAAAGAAAATCCTAGCTAAAGATCTTTTTCAAAACAGGCACTGAGTCCTTCAAATACCTTGATTTGGGACTTGATGCTTTTGGAAATATTCAGTAACAAGACAGATCACCACCTTCATACTTGGAGGGTTTCTTTATATTGTCTGTACTATCCGCATAGGTAATAGGGCCAGCAGTTATTGGGGGTGGCCCTGTGTCGGGGGGTGTCTCCATGGGGTAGGAGGACAGGTGTCCCCTGCCACAGTGCTGACCTGAGCCACTTGAAGCTGCTGAAACAGGAGCAGCAGTGCTGGAGCTCACCATCCTGAGGGTACAGTCGTTGTGCCCATCAGACAAAAAAAGTAGATGATGCTACTTTTTGCATTGAGGGAAATCCTGTGGAAGTAAATGAAATTGAATCTGGAGAAGTGCAGGCTGCAAGGATGATGTGTGTCAGCCTTGTTTATGCTAGAGTCTCATGAAAGAGGACAATGTTGTTGCTGAAAAAGATGGCCTTTGCCTCTGGTCATTCGCAGCTCTCTGGACTGTCCCATGCTTTGCTCTTGTTTCTTTCCTATGGAAACTTCTGCCCTTGTCTTCATTCCATTTCTTGAGAAATACACAAAATCAGAGGCTGTGATGAGGTCATCCTGTTCACAGCCCTGCACCTACATGGGAGGAGAGAGCATCAGTACATCTGCATGACTTCTGCTCTTTTCTAATTGACATTGCTAATAGATCCCAAAATTACAGGGGAGCTGAGAGACAGACGGGGAAGAGACAGGCAGATTGCTGTCATAAATCTAATCTCTTTAGAATATGAGATTTAGTGTCATCTGCTGGCAGAACCTGCACTCCCATAGCTGCTAGGTCAAAGTTGAGATGGTTAAAAAAAAAAAAAAACCTTCAGTGTAAATGCAGATTTTTTGAAAGAGTTTTTTCCAAAGGAAGACTTTTGCTGTGCTTGAGATACAGGAATATCAGGAATAACCATAGTCTGCCTCAAGCCATAAAGCTGACATACTGTGGTGGTCCTCTGCCTATAAGAACTAGGGGGTTTTGACTTAAAAAAGACTTGCATAAAATTACAGGAAGAGGAGAGAGTAAACACAGTGCATATTTAGAGCAAAGGACAGCACTGATCTGTTGTTGTTTTCATAACTGTTTTTTTCCCTTGTTAGTCTTGTGTTTAGTTCTTCCCATACTCTGAAGAGAAATGGAAGAAATTCACTACTTTTTTCCTTACGTTAGTGTTCTCCCCAATGCCCTTCCAACCAAGGCAAATTCCAGAGCATTTGAAGAAATATGACATTTGAAATTAAAGACTGTTTTTTGTGTAAAAGGTAAACAGGAGACATAGATGTTTGAAAACTATTTCTGTGTTACTGTAATTTAGAATGGCCAGCTTCAGCTTCTTCAGCCTCTTCAGCCTCTTCAGCGAGCTGCAGTCCTCAGCCAGCATTTCCGCCCCGTGTCTTCACTTTGGCTTTCCCATTTCTTCCTATTCAGATTTCACCTTATCTTGAGGGAACTTGGGAATCTTCCAGGTCACATTTTGCGGTAATAATTATTTTTCAGAGTAAGGCAGAGTGTATTATACCCCAGTCTGTCTACTACATAATGCTGTCTTTCACAGAATCAACAACACAGAAACAACTGTTTTTACTGGATTGGCTGTATTCTCTTTTTCTGTTTTGGAGATCATTTAGGAATGAGATAAGGAAGCAGTTGCTTCTCTTTCACCTTCTAAGACCTTTACCCTTTGGAAACAAGCAGAATAATGTTGGGCAATGGTTTATTGTTCCTTTTTTGGTTTTATACACATATGTTCTATTAAACATGTGCATGCACAGTTCTTTCTACACAGTGAAAGGAGCTATAGAAACTCATAGGAAATTGTGTATTTGAAAAGATAATTTACTAATCAAAATGGTGTACATTTGCAAAGGCATGTTTTTGGCAGGCGACGCCGGCAAGCCTGCAGAATTAACAGCTCCACAGAGGGGAGACATCCAGGGCAGAGATAAGGAGTGAAAGAAGACATGGTCCCGCCAGCTCTAAGAGGGACTTTGATGGGAAACGCCGTCATTGGACCAATTTGCTCTAAGATAGAATTTGAACTAATGCCACCTAATGGAGAGTGGGAATCACTGCAGTGGAAGGAAAGAGAAATTTGGGGTCAGTTCAGGGGAGCTGGGTGGTGGTTCCCCCCTGGGCTCTCTTTGGAAGGTATGGTGAAAGTTGAAAAAAAAAAAAGAAAAAAAAAAGTGAAGAACAAAAGTTTTCGCTATGAAAAGGAGTATTTTGATTCATTGGTGATTTTACTGTTCAGACTGCCCGACTGTATAAAAGCGGGAACAGGAATGACCATCAAATCAAAGAGGGGAAGGGGATTTGAAAACTTCATTGTTATTGTAGCTAGAAGAGAAAATGGCACAACATGAATCCATTCTCGGGGCAATGATTGTAAATGAGAATGGGAATTGTACAAAGGTAACCCTTTACAGTCCTAACAAGGTATGCTTGTGTGGTCCTAACACCCTTTGGCTCTCTATTTTGTGTAATTTGCTGGTTTCTTTGCTAGAATGACTGCATGCTTGTAGCCCTGGAGCAGTGAATTAGCAAATACATTTTCATCTTTGGAGAACAGTAGTTTCCATTGTAATTACATTAATACTAATCAATAAATGTATTTTAACTGCTCTATGACATAATGGAAGTGATGTTACAGTGACTAAAGCAATAGTTTCTGTATCGACCTATTCCAGCCACTTAGAGCACTCAAAAAAGCGCATGTTTTTTCAAAGATGAACTGTATTTGTTCTCAGCAGAAAATGTCAAGGGACAAACATTTCAAACCCTGTACCTGGCTCAGATATGTGCAAACATAACTGGGGCTACAAGCAAACAAACCTTGAAGTGTCCATGCAAACATAAGTTTGCACATGCAAAGCAGGATGTATACGTAAATGGGAGTTTGCTCACATGCACTGACTAGCTGGAGCAGAAAGCAGGATGAAAGTTTTGCTTTAATTATTTTAGAAAGTGAAGAAGGGTGGTGATATTTGCCTGGGCCACTTCACACCGTTGGCCATTTCCCACCCTTTTGGGAAAGCCCTGAGAAGGCTTTGCTGGTCTGTAGGCACAGCTTGGTGGGTTTCTATACAGCCAGAAGAAAAGTGGGGCAGGAATTCAGGAGTGAATTACAGCGAGGGTGGAACAGATCCTTACGAAAAGACCTCCTGGGGGCTGTTAGAGACCTGTTGACTGTTAGAGAGCTGCTAAACCTTAAAGCCAGGGTTGGAGTAGGGCTGCAGCAGGACTGAGAGTAAGTGTGGGCCAAGGTGAAAGCCAAGTCTCTCCAGTTAGGTGATTCTCTAATTCCCATGGTAAATTTTTTGTAGACCATTTGAATTTGTTAACAGAATTTGTTAAAAACTGATAAAAAGATTTTGTGACTACTATATATATCTATGTACCTCTCTATATCTCTCTCTATATATACTTGGCATATTATCAGAACACTCAGAAAATCCCAGCATTATACATCTTTTAACAAATAAATGACAATTTTAGGAGATACTTATGGGGGAAAATATACCTAGGCTAAGTTTATAATGTAAATTACATTTTTCAAAAAAATACATGCACTACAGGTAAAAGATGGGATGGGTGATGGCTTCACTTTTAGGTCTCAGTTAGGTTTTCCATCTAACACAAAAAGTGTTTGTATACTTCTGTTTTAATTATTCATGCCAGAGGAATTAGCTATTTTTCCTAATTTGCCTTTTCCAATACTTTTTAGTACTTACTAATCTACAAATGCTCCTTTTTTAGGACCCTATCACCCTCTGCTACTGTGGTATTTGGAAGTTGCCTGCCATGTATGTATATCCACTGATCTCATCTTAAATTTATTATCAGTATTCTGAGTCAAAGGAATGGGTTTGAAGCACGGGAGAAGACTGGAAGTGCTATGCACTGAAAAAAGTGCAAGTGTTCATTTGAATGGATCCCAATGCATTCATGCATCACAGCAACAGGAAGGAAAAATAATCTTCCAGATACACGGGTTATGAAATAGCAGAAGGTGTTAATGTGTTATCTAAATGAAATGTGTTCTCTCTGAAGGTTCATATCCAAATGCACACCTGAAAAGACTCATATTTGTATAGCTTTTAGAAATCCACAGGAAAAACAGCGAATGCTTTTATAGGCCCCTTGCAGCAATGGCATCTTCAGCAATGCTGTGGTCAGCCCAGAAGTAGCAGCAATGCAGGAGAATTTCTATCAGCTTTCTTTTTCAGCTTTTCTTCTAAGGTTTCATTACTCCAGTATTAAGCCTCAAGGAACCAAACTACTTTGCTGCATTTGCTATGCAGAGCAAACCACACCTTGATTCAAAATAGTTCTCTGCTAAAATTGAATGGAAATCTGTCACTGCTTTTACACTACCTCAGTTTATTTTTTATTTCTTTAAGTTTCTCAACTTCTTGCAGAAAGCACTGCTTGCTAGAGTTTTCCCTGATCTATTTCTTGGAGAACAATTACTGTCATTTCTTGTTCTTATATTGAGTGAGGAGGAGGAAAATAATGCCCCACTGAGTGCAGATGACCAAAGACAAGACCACAGACTAAGTTTTGCAAATGCTGTTGTCTGTGTTACTCACTGCTCAAGATCAGCCCAGTATGAAGGAGTGCTGGTGAGTGCTGATGCATTTGTTTATACCCTTGAGCCATCTGCCCTTTTGCACTAAACTGATTGTCATTCCAGTCTTGTCTTCCTATAGGTTACCTGAGAGGTTTGGAAGAAGGAAGTGTTTCACTTTGAGAAACACCTCTATTTTAGAGCATGTTTCTCTGAAATCAGTGACAAAGTATTCTTCGATTTCATTGACCGCAGGGTCAGTTTCTAAGATGATATTGACTGACATAAGAACTTTGAGCATACAAACCCTAGATTGTAATGTCACACAAGACAGCTATTCCTATGATATTCTTCTAAGCATTGTTGTACATTACTCCTCTAACACCTACATTTTCAAACAACAACAAAAAAGAATGTGCTTTACTAAAGGCTTTGGGTGAAAATTTTTGCATTGAGTTACTGCGCACTCTAGATTTTACTGTCATTTTGTGGGTAATAGACCAATGGCTTTGAGATCCAGGTATGCCACTAAAGCTTTACTGCAAATTTTGAGACATAAATGTATTTCTGGTATTCAGTGTGAAAACTTGCAGCCTTTGCTCTGAAGATGGTGAAGCACTATACCAAGTGCCTATTCATTCCAAAAAACCAGAAAATACAAATGCAAAAAAAGTTTATGTACAGTAAGACACCTTCAGTGGAAACGTTATTGTTTTCTGGTTTTGTTTTCTTCTTGCAAGTGGAAATGTGTACACAGGTTATTTTCTGTTAATACTGAATGGTAACAATTAAAGCACGTATTTGCAAACAACTTCAGTTTGAGGACAACAACTCAAGGGAAAATAAAAGAACATGTAAAAAGCATGGGTTTGGCCCATTTCAGCATACTTATTTTCCTCATGGACTGTATGCCAGCTGGCTTAAATAAACTCCTAGACTGGGTGCCTGAAGTGAGACAAAATGAACCCTCACTGGCAGGAAGAAAAAACCAAAGTACAAGAATTGGCAATGCTATATTTTTTACAGGGTGTCAGAGCTGCCTGCTTTTCCACATTTCCTCAGACTGCAAAAATGTGAGAACTGTCAAAAACAAGACTACCACCCACCCTCTGCTCTAAGTAATGATTATAAAATGTTGTAAATATGCCTCGGCATTTACATACATATTTTCTTCTTAATTTTTTTTTGTTGCTGAAATTGGGTATACAACATTGTTGAGGGAATATTTTTACTTTTAACATGCCTAAAATATTCAGCAGCGTGTTCAAACTCTTTGGAAAACAGTCATTATACTGCACAGAGGATTTCAGCTTGAAATACTCAAAGAACATCAGAGAGAGAGACACACACACTTCACTGTAAGCAAACACTTCTGTTGCTTTGAACACAAAAGCTGTCTTGTTTATAGTGTTTCAAGTGAACCATTTTAGAGGTACTGTAGCGGATTTACAAGATGAGTTGACAGTGCTATTGTTAATCCCACTCATCAGTGCAAGCGTACAGGGATTTCCCCTTGGAAACCAAGTCCAACAGCCCTTTGAATCAGAAGACCTTTTTATCTGATGACTTATTTGCTGACCTGGTCCTGCTTCTACTTCTGCAGTAGGTCAGATTAGCTAAAAGCATGTGCTCTAAAGAGAAATCTTGAGAGAAGTTTCTACCTAGAGGGAGCAGGGGATCGGTGCTCTTAGTATTTCATGTCCATTGCATTTCTCATCACTATGGCTGCACACTGGAAACATTCTCTTTTAATTAGAGAATTCAATATTGTTTGAGCACACTTCAAAGGTTAAGTATGTGATTAAGTGCTTTCCTGAATCACTCTCTGGAGACACCTCTCTCTTTCCATGAGTAGAGGCAACCAGCTCAGCCTGGGTACCTGCATACAGTAGGCTAGAGCTGGCTACTCAAAATTCCTTCTTGGCAGACATGACTATAAAAGAAAGCTAGATAGTTGTTCATTTTCAGATCACACATATCAAGCTCCATCAACCAGTGTCTTCATCTCCAGCTCTGTTTGGAGGCATAAAAACCTCATTCAAACTGGCTCTCTTGGGCAAATTCTGCTGCTCATTATACTGTAGCTCTGAAGGCTGCAGCAGTGGGTATCTTCTGCTCACAAGTTTGTCTGACCCTCCCACTTGCTTTCTTGCTGCTAAATGTTAACCCTTAATGTTTAAGAGAAAAGCAATTGTGGATGGATTCCCTGCCATCTCAGAAACTTTTATGAGGTTTTCCTACATCTTTCCCATTTTATTTGGGCACAGGGTGGTGTTGTAGAAAGAGCTAGGAGAATTTTTCTAGTGTGGGTTTTTATATGTGGGTGGGAGGTCTATTTTCCAGTCCCGCCCTCTCCAAATTCTATATATTTGTCTTCACCTCTGTGAACTTTTTATGGATCTTCCTAGGGAAGGTTACTCCCTAGAGTGAGTAGTAACATCTCAAAGGGGTTTTGTTTTGGCTCAGGTGATCTAACAGGGGAAATCTGAAATAATTTGATTTAGCAATAGCAGTTAAGGGCAGACGCATAGTCAGTCTGGTTTAGTGACTAGACATTGGTCCTTTGGTAGGCAAGAAATTAAACCCACTGGCCAGCAAATGTGGAATAAGTGAAGTCAAGCCCCTTGCTCCTCTCAGTTCCTCCATCCCCATCCAGCCTGTTCCATGACTGCCAGAGTGTGGGGTGTGCTTCAGTGAACTCATCAGAGCAGCTCACGCTTGATTGTATGTCATGTATGTCAGCACAGAATAGGGATTGGGATTTTCTGCTCTCACCACCATGAAGTCAAGAGCTATTGAGGCAATGCTGCTCATGTGGCCTTGACAAAGAGGCAAAGACTGGGCAAAAACCCAAGAGGTCTGATTGGTATCTACTGTGCTATTTTGATAACATTTTATGAAAAAAAGACAGGGTAGTACCAGATTTATCTAATATTGGCAACTACACATTAACTTCTGTGAAGTTTTTGTTAGAAGCACCATTGCATAGTTACAGATGGAGAGAGAACATACAGGATAAAATATTACATATACTTTTATTAATGACATTGTTTCTCTATTTTGATGTAGACCTCAGTTTCAGGACATCTTTGTAAGTTTCTGTATTGGGCCCCAGATTTACTCTGCTTGTATATCGTCCAGACTGAAAAGATTTCTTGATATTCTTTGCTTCCTTTTACTAAACACTGCTAATTCATGAAGCACTTCTGCAATACCACAAAGCTGGGAAACCCATGCTGTACACCAATAAGTGGGTCTGGTATGATAAAAGAAACTTTCCTGTGATGGGCAAGAAAGACAGATGTCTTTTGAATGGAAAAGCGTCTATATTTTAAAATGCAAACACGTATGTATAAAGACTTCTTTTTCAACTATACATAACACAGCTGAATAATAATTTTAACAGGTGCTTAGTTTGAGAGGTCTCTTAGGTGATTTCCTGGAATAGTTTATGTAAAATGCTGTGTAACAAACACTTGAGATATTCTCTTACCTGATTCCTCTTTCATATATCAGGGTTGCAGCAATGGTGTTAGTTCAGTGGGTTTCCTCTTGATTTGGACCACGTAGACAAGAGTGGGATCTCTTTATGATGAGCTGATGAACATTTTGTTAAACTACTCAGGAAAATATTTTGACTGATAAATGAAAATACAGCACTCAATATGTTCAGTTGGCGTTGCTGTCATTTAAAATAATAGGCTGAGTTTTGACAACATGAATATTTGTCATCTTTTCCCAGGAAAATAAAAATGTTTCTTGATTTCAATGGTGCAAAATCTGGCCTATCAAGAAAGTATTGTCTTTTCCAGAAGACTTAGACCATTTTCAGATTTATGGGGTTAACTTCCTTACAGTTTGATGTAGAATATTTTTATAATGGGCTGAGTAAAGTTTTCAAATGATTAATTAGAGTAGTACTACTTTTTGCAGTGAACTGACCAACTGTTATTTCCATTCCTCTAGAGTTCATAAGAGTTATAGCCTCTTCCTGGAATTTGGAAAACAGTGCTTATCCACTCCACTTTAAAAGCGACTTTAAAGCTTGGTGGGAAAATGTTGCATACCACATCTCCCTTCAGCAAAATTGCCACTGCTGCCTTTTTAATATTTAGGAAGTGCAACACTAGTGAGACACCTGCAATCATAGTCTTTCTTCTCACATAGAAACATAATCAACTGTCTCAAGAAGGAATAAGGCTTGACAAAACCAAAGTGCAGGAAAATATTTTCCTACCATGTTGGTGTTTGTGTGCTTAGGATGGCAGGGAAGTTTTTCTTCTTAGAAACCCATAGCAGATGGAGCAATACCATTATTCTTTTATGTTTGCTTTCTCTCCTGTAATAACTGAAATGTGACAAAAGAAATCTATATTTTTCTGGGGTTTTTTTGTAATTGCTCTACTTGCATTTGATGCCTTTTTATCAATATGAAGCTGAGTCCCAAGCTCCTGACCGCAAGCTGAGCTACAGCTTGGCTCAAGAACAGAACAGTTATGCCAGCGTAGAAGGCTGCAAGCACTGCCTGGGCTAAGATGTTTAGGACTTGGTGCACTATTTTTAAGAGACAAAAAGACACAGACACCTGTAGATGACAGACCAAGGAACCATTTCTGGGGTAAACTCCTTGGTGGCAACTGGGTGACAGATGTTCTGACACAGCTGTTTATCCTTACACTCCACCTGCCCATGGAGCACCTCCCATAAAGCCATTGCATTTTTTGTAGTCAACAGAGATAGTCCAGGTTAATTTAATTGGCTTAACAAGGTGATTTTTCAGGTTAGTACCTGGGCCATTCTATGAGAAACATACCAGGGAGCAGTGCTATGAGCAGCTGAGTGGATAGGGCAGAAACCGGCGGAGTTTCCATGTGGGGTTGGGTGCAAGGAGCAGAGGAGCTGGGAAGCTGCAAAAGCCAAGCTGCTATGACATTAACAAACGATGTGGCTCAGCAGGTCTGATTAGCCTGGGCATGGTGCCATGCAGCTGAGGGGACATTGTGCAGCCAGCAGTGGCTCTGGGGTCTCTGTAGAATGCCCCGCTGTGTAGTGTAGACATCTACTTTGTGTTTTCTTCAGACCATTCATGCTACAGCTGTTTTTAAGAGGCTAAAAAGGCCTCAGACTTGACAAGATGCATGGAGCTGAAGCCCAAAATGAAATTATTAGTTCATCTAATGTGGGCTCACATATATCTCAGGATATTAAATTTCCCCGACTTGTTTTTTGGAGTCTGGAACTGATCCAAAACCTACTGCAGCCTCTGGACTTACTCCAGCAAGTTCAATGGGTTGTGATTCAGGCTTTGAGTCAAGCCTCAACTTTATACATTTTTAATATTGAAAGGACTCTAATCCCCTTTTGCCTCCATGTGTGCTGATACAGAGACCCCATTTTCCCCTGGTTAATGCTTGAATTTGTCACTTTTTGCAGGAAACATGCGGCTTTTTCCCTCAATGCAGTCAAAGAGTGTATTTTTCTAGTAATTTTTTGGGTATATTAATGAAGTCTTGTGGCACAGACTTAGGATGCAGTTGACATAAATTATTTCTAAAACTCAATGAGCTGTGAGCATAGAAACAGAAGTACTGTGCTTCATCTTCAAATTACAGATCTCTGTTCCCTAAGCTGCCGGTGATGTCCCCAGAGGTGAAGGGTAAGTCACACCCACAGAGGTGTACCAGCATCCCTGTTCAGGCAAGTATTCCCAAAGCTCAGAGAAAAAAAAATCTGGCTGATTGCTAGATTAGTGAAAAGCAGGCATTTGCCATACACCATTCCCAAAATAACAAGTGGAACACAGAAAGTTTATTTCAAGACAAAATATTTTTGTTTCTGGAAGCAGAAGAGAAGAAGGGGAGATAGAGTAGTGACAAGGAAACTCACAAAGCAAGGGTGGCATTTGCCATGTGAGCCTGAGCAAACAGAATGAAATATTTCCCTCCACCTTGGGAAAATCTTCATTTTGTGTCCGCCAGCAGCAAAGAGGCAACAAGTGTATGCAAATGAGAAGAGGTTGGCACAGCACCAGCCACTATATACAATTATTTGAAGAAACTTAGATGTGAGTGCTGAAAAGAAGAGAAATCCCTGAGACCATGCGACGATGTCAGCTTTGATCAGAGTCACTTGAGAAATACCCACAAATTTCATTCCCTTTATCATTTTAAAAAGAAGATAGAACTGAATGTTGAACTAAGAGTGCCGGGACTAATTGTTTTACGGACACAAATAACATGAGTCCAGACCACTCTGCAAATATGACTTCCAGCTATGCCTGATTTAATAGTGTTCCTTTACTCGTGGGGGTGTTACAAGACATTTCAGCATCCAGCCAAGGTATTTGGTGAAATGCTGTCACCTCCAGCCGGCTTCTGAAGGGCTGTATGCTGAGAAGGAACCCTCACAAACTGATGCACCAACAACATGCTGGGCTGCTCTCAGAGGAGGGTGCCAGGTGTTAGTGAAGTTAGCAAGTTGCAGCTTGGGTTCCATTCCTGGTCTTTTTCTTGCCTCCTGTCCCAGCATTTTAATTCAATACAAAGGAGTAACCCTAGCTAGCAGCTAACTATTGTAAGCTTCAGAAAGGCATAATCTTTCTGATGGCCTGCCTAGTAATCTAGGAAATCCTGAGTAAAAACTGAACTTCTAACAAGACTATTAATGAACTATCAGTGCAATTAATGCTTTCCTTTTATTTAGGACCTTTAAAAATCATAATAAAGAAATACATTCCACTCTGAACTGCAGTGTTTGGTGGAGTGCCATAATTCAGCACTAACTCTGGGCATGGACAAATCTCTGCCTCTTCTATGTATCTAAATCTGGAAAATTTATCTAAATCTGGAAAATCAGACTGCAGTTACTTCAGCCATCAGCAAGGGTTGAACTGGTGTGCATATGGCCGAGGTTATTGGTGAGAGAGATGCCTCCTCTCCATAACAGGAGCCATTGCTTCAGGGCTTGGTTCCCCAAGCTGGGGGTGAGATATAACTGTTTTGATGCCCACTTGCCTCTGCTGTCCCTTCCTTCTGGCAAAACAAATGCTCTCCAGGATTATGCAGTCTGGTCCTCTGAGACTGGGGCCATGAGAGAACTTTCACCTCTCAGACTGCCGCAGTGCTTCTGGTGACCAGCATATCATTTTAGAGCACAAAATGGAAGCGCTTTGTTTATCATCAATATTTACCTTGTTACTAATGTTTTATTTACTAATATCTTCTAGCACATTTATTGTTTTGCTTTTTTTTTTTTTTCCCAAATGAATTTTCTCCCTTCTGGTATTTACTCTGTTGATACATTTCCAAGACATTTATACTTCTTCAGTTTTCTTCTTGCAGTTTTCAGTTTGACAGACTGATAATAGCCAAGCTCTCTCTAGGCATCTTCCCACTTTCAAGGTAGCTCTTCTCCTGTACCTAGGATTTACTTTTCATGGGTACTCTTGAATAAAGCTGAACAGGGTAAACACAGTACCTTATAGAATGGCATTTATTCTTTCATCTCTCTGATGTTAATTTCTTTCCTGATGTATTCTGTTATCTGTTTGCTTTTTTAAAAAATTTATTTTATTTTGACCATTATGTGTGTAGGAGATCAAAATTATCCCATCTATCTACAAGTCTTTCTTATATCCACAGCAGAAAGTGTTTGTATCCCATTGGTAGATGATCTTGCACTTTCTCACGCCAGATTTCATCTCACTTCTCTTGCCTCAGTCCTTAACTTCTCTTTTGCCTGCTGTCCTGGTCCTTTTGCCTACCATTGATTCTTCCCAGCTTGATACCAACAGATTATATTGGCAGTCTCTGCCTTGCTGTATTGCTCTAGAGAGGCTTTTGGGGAGCAGCTGTGGCCTTTGCAGTCCTTTGGTCTCCTGGAAGAGCCACCATGGATACTGTGTGTTGTTACTGGCTGCTCAGCAAATCCAGCCTTGGGCTTCATCACAGCCTTTCTATATACAACATCTGGAACTGGAAACTTACTGCTCTGTGAATTATCTTTCTGACTTTTTCATCTACAAGATGGCCTGATGGTTCTTAAAGGAAGTGACCAACTTCAGTGCCATATTTTTGATGGCAAATATACATGAAGGGAAATCACTTAGCTTAGAAATTGTGTCTATTTTAAGTTATGCCTTTTATCCTTAGTGACCCACAAAACCCCATGTTCTTTCCACAGCATCTTTCTTCCAATATAGGTAAAGTACCCCTTACTCTTTGTTTTAAACATTTTTGTGCTTCTCTTTATGAAATTTATGATGACCCTTCTTATTAATTTCCTCCCTAATATTTGCCTGATGTAATCTATGCTTTTCTTTATTAACATCTCAAAAACCTGATTTCCCATTTTGACTGAGTGTTTCCAACCCTGCCAGTGTCTGTGTTGTGTGGTACTCATCTCTCCTGAGCCTCTAATGGCACTTCTTTCCAAGGAGTTCCTTGATGCTGGATGTGCAGGAGCTAAGAATCTGCTGGGGTAAAAAGAGCAACCGGAAAAATTAATGGACATTGGGAATTATTAAATATAAAATATTAAATGTCTCCTTCTGCATTTGCCTGTATTTCTGACCTATTGACCATGGGCCTGTGGTCTGGCTCAGTACAACTGTTCTCACAGTCTTGTCCACAAATTCTGGACTTTTCCTTTTCTGATTTCCTTTTAACTTTAATAATGTGAGAAGCTTTGTGTTTAACTGCATGTCCCCTTGTGAATCCCAGCGTGCCCGGTGAGTGCAGAGCCAGCATCCCTTCCTGCACGGAGCAGCTGCTGCACGGCACCTGAGCTCTGCAGAGTGCCACTGTGACCTGCCCGAGCCAGGAGCCATATGCTTCCCTCTGCTTTGTTCTTCAGTTCTTTACTCTAGACAGTAAAGAAGCTGTTTGTGACAGTTTCTGGATTAGTTAGAATATAAAATAATATATTGTGGTAATCTTTCTCTGGAAGAGGTGACTTATGAAGTTATCTACATTACTCCAGAAATGGTGCAATATCCTACTCTTCAGAAAATTACAGATCTGGGCTACGAGATGAAAACACAGAAGAATTGCACAGCTTTTCTGGTTTATGGGAATATGTAAGGTCATGTTAATAAAGCAGCATTTTTGAAATCAAAGTTTAAGGTAACAGTACCAACTTGAAATTATGCCCATGTCTGCATATTAAGTAACTATCAAAGTGGCACGCAATAAATAATATATTAAGCAATCTTGGCACATCTTTTTCTCTTATGAGGGTGCTATTCAAATTTTTTTTTAATATAAAAGGCTCCTTGTGAAAATATACAACTCAAAGATTAGGAAAACAAACTAGTAAGAACAAATAATGTGACAAAAATATTTCAAAGGAATTTCAAAAGAAATGCTTGAGATAGCATTTCAAAACTGTGCTAGTGGGACTTGATATTTTCAAAGGTTTAGTCCAATAAGAATCATAACAACCCGATAGTGATCAAAGTTTGTAATGAAGCAAATTTAATGCCATGATATAACTTTTTGATCTATGTCACCACACCCTTTAGAAAAATGAGTGACCTTTGCACCTCAAAATCCTTTTGAGTGTAGGCAATGAAAAGTGTTTCTAAAATGCTATTTTCTGTTCAAAGCAGTTGTCAAATAAAGTAAAAATTAGCCTAAATGTTATATGCAGTCCTATTCTCCTGACTTTTTCTTTTATGAATATTTTCTGTATTACTGAAAATGCTGCATATCTCATTTTCTTGAGGCATCATACCAAACACTTATCAATGTTTTCATAAAATTATGCATTTTTTCAAACTTTCCTGTCTTTTCATGCACCATAGGAACATTTAGGATTGCGATCACTCTGCCTGTTCAAGCCATAGTGAGCCACATCAATTTCAAGCAGATGATACTGGAGGCAGAAGCGGCTGGAAAGGAACTGTGTGCGTTTTTTTGATCCTGTTCCTGTTTTTCACCACTCTCTGTTCTCAAAATCGTTTAGAGAAGTCTTGCATCCCCAGGTTAACCAAATCCATCACAATCTCCTTCCCTCTCAGGTATCTGTCTGCTGACTCAGTCCAGAACTGCAGCAAGCATCTGCTCTGCCTGACATAGGCACCACTTAAAGCCTCGGCACTGCTTTTGCCGCAGAGGAGCAAGCGCCGACCTGTCTTTCTCTTGACCCAATTTTTCTCTGTCCCTGGTCCAATAAATGGGAATGTGCTACAGTCTGAAGACAGACAGATGGAGGAAGAGTCTCAGGATGTGACTGTTGCAATAGCTTGACAGTGAGCCAGCGCAACTTCATCGCTGCACAAAGGAGTAAACAAGCTCAACTGGAGTATGGAGTTGAGATAACCCCAGTGTTCAGTGTCAGCTCTCAAGCTGGGGAGAGTCACCATGCCGCAGGGATGCTTCCCATTCTTCTCTCTCCCTTTTTTTTTTTTTTTTTTNAAAGAAATGAGGAAGATGGGAACCTGGTAGTATTTTAAATAGTTTTTTTCTTTTAGGTTACAATTTGGATCTTTTTAATTTTGTCTAAAAGGAAGATTTCTTGGAGAAAATGATAAAAACTTCCACAAGAGTCTGTTAAAAATTTCCAGAAAAAAAGCAATTATATGTTTGGGCTTATTGAAGCTTTTTAATTTATGTTAACAACCGCCAGATGCTCATCTGGAGCAGCAATTTTGTGCTGTTTGCTTTAGATGAATTTGGGATGGAAGATATCCTACTTGATTATAGGATATCTATCCTGTCCAGATGAGCTACATTCAATGTTCTGAGTTTCTTCCATAGTGATGCTGAAAAAGAACCCCTGACATGAGGACATGTACATATTGGTATAGCTTGTTGAAGTTTTTTAACCACCTTTTAGTGAGTTTCAGGAACCCTGATCTTAACTCAGGTTTCAGGTAGTATAGCCAAGCAGAAAGACTTTGTATATACAATATGCAGAGGTATGGGTTTTGCCCAAATGCTTCTGGAGTCCCTGATTAATTCTTATGTAGTTATAACAACAATATTTTGTTTATGTTTGGGACAGAGCAATGCTTGCCAAAATGTACTGTTGCATCTAATTAATTATATTTCAAGATGAAAAGCTACTATACTACCTCTGAGTAATGTTGCTCACTACTTAAATCCCTCAGCAACTTAAGAAAATATTTAGTAAAATATTTAGTATACTACAGTACTTTTTAATGATTTTTTAAAGTTACACCAGAGTGGGCACCATTTGGTGAGAGGATGGGGAAACAGGAGGGTGGTGGTTTACCAGTCTACAGCAGGCATAGGCATCCAACAAATTTAAGACTTTTATTGACCTGCTGTCCTCAGGATCAGGACCTCTGAATTTTAATAGCTGTCTGGTGGTTTCAGAAGCCTCTTTATCTGCATCCTTCCTGTACATGATAGCAGCAAATCCAGTGACTCCACCAGAGGCAGTGCACAACCTCTTTGAAGAGTGTCAGATGCTGCTAGAACGATGCACTTCAAACTCAGAGAGCATCAGCTCAGTTGATCTGCAGGGAGTGAAGGACTGGCGTGGCAATATCCATCAGTTCAGAATCCAGAGCCAGACAATTTCTGCACATTTTTGGGAGAATGTGTACAAAGCAAGTAGGATTCCTGCTGCCTGCGAACAGAAAGTAGACCAATGGAAGACACTAGAAGGAGGAAGGAAAGAAGCAAAATCTGAAAGCAGTCCTTACAGGATTGTGGAATGATTTCATAAAGCTCTGAATCTACTTCATGGAATGCACTCCCCTGCAGAGTCATGAGCTGTCATGTTAGTCAGGCTTCAGATAGAGGAGGATGTTCCAGCCCCGTCGCTCTGTGCACTGCCATCAAGGGAGCTTGGGGCAGCTCTGTCCCACCAGCGCTGCGCACGCTGGAATCCTGTTGTGTTTCTTCCAGAGGCGCCTCTAAATCTCCAGAGGCAGGAGTCAATTTTGGATGGCATGCAAGAGTGCTTGAAATGCCTGTGTAAAGCCTGCTCCTCTGTTGTGAGAGGCTGAGGAATCTAAGTGAACGGTCAGCTTCGTGAGATTTAGGAAACAGTCTGGTATTTAGGCTAGAGTAAAAACAAATGTTGCCTGCAAGAGCAGATGAGGATGCAGTGTCTCACTTCCTGGAATTTAGGGCTGGCAAAAGCAGAATCCTTTTAATTCATATCATATCAAGGTCTTCTGCACATTCCTTCTGAATGGGAGATGCTGGAAGTGGAAAGTTGGCTCTGGTTTTTATTGTTTCCAAAACAAAATCCTTTTGGTGATATTCCTAACAAAAATACTAAAAATGTTTCTTAGAACCCCACCTTGAGGATACCGATTTTTCTGAGAGACATCTACCAGACCCCTGTAGGTACAGTTTGCTATATATAATGTTGTCCTTACAGATTTTCTGATTTAACATTTCAGTTTTCCAAAAGTGAAGAGCATCATGGATGATCACTATGAGATCAAAGAAAAAAGACTCATGCTCTCGGTCCCATTCCTTGCTCACTCTAACTTTGTGGATTTCAACAATTATCCCTCATTTACACCACTGAAGTTACTGTAATCACTGTGAAGTGACTGGTCTTTCTGCCTGTACAACTAGCACTAAAAATGAACTGATCCTTGTCTTTTACTTGGTTGAGTCCAGTCTTCTGGACCATAACTCCAAAGGGTATTTCACGTGTCGGTATACATGGGCCCAAAGTTTTCCAAGCTAATATGAACAGAAATAGTACAGATAGTCTGAACTTTCACCTTTGTAGCCTTGTAGCTGCTTTAGTGAATGCTAAGTGCATAATTAATTTAAATGCCTGTATGAGGACACAGGCCTCACCCTAGGCTTTCTCCAGAGTCTTAGCTGTTCTGTCAACCTTGGGTTTTCCCTACCCCAGAAAAACTCATGCCCCGAATGTGGACTTAATCATCTAAATATGCAAAAACACTCCCCATCCAAATGGGGCACGTGGGGACTGGCACCACTGCATTCAATATGCCTGGAGACCTGTCACCCCACCTCAGCAACCAGGAAGCACTCTGCCGGTACCCTCTGCATGTGGCATTTGTCACACTGTGGTCCTGTCCTGCTTCCAGGTCTCAGCACAATTCCTGACCTCAGGAGAGCACAGACTGCATACAGGTCTTTCTCAACAGAAAGCCTGTCCTCAGGCGTGTTACTCTCCTGTCCCTGATCTACTGGCTCAGATATGGGTGCGACTGATCCCTGGGCCTCCCCAGCAAATGGTAGACACAAGTTCTCAGTAGTTAGTCATTACGCTGCCGCACTGATGTGACACATTCAAGCTGACATCAGGATGACATATTTCTCAGCACTGACTCCTTACCAAATCCAATGTATTTTGGATTCATTACCTGCTTTCATAATGAAAAGTTTTTTTTTTAAACCCGAACAGGTTAAAAACCATCACTCCTGACACTTTTTAACCTCTCTTGAAATATGAAAGCTTGTCTCCCTGAAGGACTCCCTCACCAGAGACTACTTTGGGTTTGATTTTCATGATGTCTCCTTTCTGTTGTGGTTTCTGGAGATGCTGCAGGAGTTGCAGGGCTGGCAAAGACGTGGAGCTGGGTGGAGGGAGCCCATGGTGCCTGTCCTTACAGACGATGCTCATTTTATTTTTGCTTCTGGGTGGGAAGCCAGCAGTTGGTTTCAATCCCAATTTGAATGTGTCTTTCTCAGAGTCTGGCTCTCTTCTTTTGTAACAGTGAGACGCTGAGATATTCTGGGACACTTTTACTAACCATGGCAGAGATGCATTCCTGGAGACTGGAGGGTGTTTTTCAGTGCAAGGCCACATGTTTGAGTGATTCCAGCTGGGAAATCCACTCTCTCTGGTGGTCTGATGGGGCTGAGGTTTACTGACCTTCATAAAACTGTGCCACCCACTGCAGTGTGACCGCCTCCCCCTGTCACACACATCCCCCTTCACACTGCATATCCCTGTGACCTGGAGCTTCACCCCTGCTTCTCGTGGCTTTGGACAGGCTGAGCAGTTCAGAAACAATGATGGCAGCGAGAAGGGAGGAAACAAAGCTACCCAAGAATGACAGCAGGCTTTACGCAGGCTCCAGTGGATGCTTTGAGGGATCCAACGTGGTTTTTTGAAAGACAGTTTGTCACATCCTTAATTCCAAATAATCCTTGCTGCTGCAATGGGATACAAACATCCTCCACTGTGATCCTGCTTCTCTCCTACTCTTCAAAATAATTGAAGAGTGATACTTACACAAGGTGACTGCCTACCCCAGCTCCTCTTGTCCCTTTATCTTCATTCAGATGCTAATGATGGTTTAAACCAATGTTTGTGATTCACAGGCCTAAAGCAAAGCTAGGCAGAAGGTCTGTAGACAGTAGGGGAGCTAGCTATTTTTAAACTCTCCTCCTTTCCTAAGTCAATATTAGGATAAGCAGCAACGAAAAAGGCCAACATACGGAGAAGGAATTTGGAGCCAGGAGAGCTTCAGAAGCTGTCAGAACAAGCAGCCCCACAGGGCAAAGGGCAGCAGAGAGACACTGGCAGGTGCTAAATGGGCTGGGGGACCATTTGTCTCCCACAAAAAAGAGCAGTAGACTCCTCAGATATTTACAATGGCTTCTGTCTACTCAAACTGTCTAACTACCTATATATTTTAACCTCCCATAAACAGAGCTGCGTGCCTCCAACATCCCTGTTAATGGCTCAGTTATACTTCTGAGCACTGTTTTGATCAGCCCCCAGCTGCACAGCCGCTAATGTTTCTGGAGTAAAGCATTTCCTCAAACCCTTCATCTTGTCAAGTTGACTAAATCCTACGATGTTTTGGAAGAGGATAATTGGAGCAGGCTTCATAGATTCATTCAGATTACCAGAGACTCTGCTTGCAGCTTGCTTAGCAAGAGATTCCCTACAAAGGCTCATAGAGGTATGGATTTCAATAATACCTTTACCCTATACTAGTATAAATTGCATTGGGAGAAAAATAACTAAGAATAGAAAAATGTAAGTTTGGTGACGGATATGATGGATAGGAATTGCAAGAATTTATTAGGATTTACATTGGCTTTACAAATGTTTTCTCCCATCACAAAGAGAGGGAAAGGAAATTCTGTACTCTCTTGACAATAAGGAGAGCATGCTTCTATTTCCTTTGACCGTGAAATAAAAAAAATAGAGATGAAGTGACCTGTGCCTATTCCTTCTTTGCGGTGTTCATGACTGATGGACAAAGAGAACTGTTCTGAATTGGGCGTTTTTTTGTATCCTTACTGCTATTCCTTCAGCACTTAGCCTGTTAATGAGGGACAAAGGAAGGAAAACATGCATGGGAATAGAGGCCAGGAAGGTGAGGGATTACCCCACAACTCCCTTTCTCTGAAAGAAATCTCAAATGTGTAAAATCAGAATGTGCCCTGTCTTCCTGGCTCTTGCAGTACAGGTTCTTTTGGAGCTGCAGTCTGGGCTCTCCTCCCATGTTTGCTTCCTGCATCCCTCCAAGGCACTCATGCAGGGCAGAGAAAGGGTGGTGGAGAAGCTCATTGCAACAGAAGGTTGGGGTGTGATGTGTGTCTTGCTGCTTCCTAATTCTACAAACCTGCTCAACAAAGAGATTAAAAGCTCTGTGAAAGAGTCAGTTCACCATGGTGTCTTTGTCCACTGATTCAGCAAGAAGTCCTCTACAAAAAAAGAAGGCTGTCAAGGCTTGATATTCATGTACTTTTGAAGTAACAAAAAATATTTGAGTCTTACATGACAACCCCACTGAAAAAGAGCAAAATACGTTTTCCAAATCCATGTTCTTAATACACCACAAGGAATCAAAAATAAATTACTCTTTCCCTTTCCCCCCTTCTTTTCCTATACAGCCTAAAGAGAGATCTGATTAACCCATGATGAAAATCTGGGGCCACTCAAGGGAATAACAAATGACCTTGTGATTTCACTGGGGCTGAAAGCCAGACCTGGGAAAAATTGGCCAGCATCTTCTCACCAATTGCAATCAAATTACGGTGACGTTCTCTATGAGGGGCATGGGCCTAACAAGTAAAGTGATATTGGACACAGAAACTGTTAAATGACTTCTTGATTTCTTATAGAAAATTGTGTAGTAATTTACAGTATTTCAGTGTTCCTCTAGGGACTCCTGTCAGAGTTTGCTTCCCAGGGATACTAAGTTGCCTTTTGACAACTACTCCTTCTCAGTGTGTTGAGTTCAGCAGTCAGATAACAAGGTTTGCACCACAAAAAAACCCCATATTGACTAAGGTATAAATTCAGAATTATTTAAATGCTCATGTTGTGGCTAAAACAATGAAATTCATGACTTCACCAGCAAGCAGAAGCTTGCTACTGCCAAAGCAGCAATCACATCATTTTAATGGAATTTGTTTTTTGTTTGGACAATGTCCTGCAAAATTAGAAGTCTGTATACATAACATTTTAAACACAGTTGGTTGTTAAGGGTTAACTTGATTAGTGGAACCAAAGTGAAAGTTTTAAAATACTGCTGTCATAGAGAACAAATGCCTTCAAAGCGCCTATAGCATATGTTATTTAAAAGAGCACTGAATTAAGTCCTGGTTTTAATTATTTTTCTTCGCAGAACTTCTCTAACTTTATTGCCAAAGAAAAGACTTCCAGAGCCAATTTTTAATCTTAATTATACCAGATTCAATCTGGAGTATTTCCCTTGAAGTTAGAGTTGCACCAGGTTTACACAAAGCAGAATCTGACCCAGTTTCCACATTAGACGGTTTCTCAAAAGATAATTTAGATTAAGAAGCAAAATATCTGACTAAAAAAGCCGGCAGTCTAAGGACCATAATATAATTACTTGACTCTGTGTCCCCTGCTCTTGAGCCACACCAGTGCTTTCCTGTCTAAGCCTGAACTGTAGCTTCACATGCATGGCTACAAAAACCTTTACCTGCATTTTCATCTCATCTCATCTCACTCTCTCATTTCTCTCTCCACAACCACCTTGCTCAAGAGTGCATATAACTGAGTTCTCTAAAGGATTGTCAATGACAGAAAGGCAAATGATCATGTAACTGAGGCAGAAAGTGCTCTCTGCAGAATTAGATGAGCTCCAGACTGAAACAAGGTGACCTCACAGAAAAAGGCCAAATAGTCTTTTGGAGAAGTAAGAAAAAAGAGAGGAACAGTTTCCCCCTATATTTCAGTGTTTCAGTCTCTGCTGTCTCTGAACTAAAGAAAGAAAAATGAGCACGTGTGCTTTGGTCTCTCCTTGGAACGGCTCAAGGTGTGATTGGTGCCTGCTTGATTTCTTCCATCAGTGATTAGGGCCATAGAACTTTGAGTACCGGAAAAACTGCTGCAAGAAGAATGACAGTGTGATTCATGCCTCCTGCTGACATACCTCCAGCGTAATCTTGGTAAACATGAGTAAAATGAGTGAACAAGTTCAATGACTAAGAGGAATGGCTACATTCATTTCCAGGTCTGAGGGTTTTTGCTGACTGTGACAACATGGATGCTGATTCTTGCAACTCCTAATGGTGGCTCCGCACAAAACCCAATTCTGCGGCGCTTAGGAAGCATTAATGGCTTTCCATCTTCTTAATCCTTAGGATGGGGAAGATCTGTGTTCAGAAACATTGCATGCCACAGAAATAGAGTGATAGTGTTTTGTTTGTGGGGGTATTTTGGAGCACAGAAGATCTGGTGAGGAAAGGCATTCTTTTAGAAACCTAATTACAATTCAGAGACCTTGGCTGTAGTTCCAGTATTTCCACAGCAAATCACCCCAAGGGTGTGTGTTGATTACTGAGCATCAGAAGAAAACCTGTTGTGGGATGAAGCAGAAAAATTACATCCCTTGCCTGGAGCATAGGCAATTCACAGTACTCAGTAAACAGATATGTTTCTCTCCTGTGTCTGACACTTTATGATGCTCAGCCTATCTTGGCTCTTCTGTGCCCGTGGCAGGAATATATAGTGGATGTGACCAGCCCAGGCATACGTGGGGACTGACATTGAGACAGATGTTGGCCCATGCCCACCGTGCCAGAGGTGACCATGACCACGATATCCAGGGTGGCCTCCGCACCAGCCAGCTCCCCGTGCAGAACTCAGGGCTGGGTTCCCAAGCACAGTAGCCCGAGGGGAGCAAAGCTGGTACTAATAGCAAATCGCTGCGGAACGAAAGCAGCTTGGTCTGGCTGTGGTTTTGTCCTGCTGTAATCCATTAATTGCTGCAGCTCCAAAGAACAAAGGCAGAGATAATGGTCTTGGGAGTTATGAACCCAAGTCAAACCTGGGCTGAATCAGCAGAGAATCCTTTGATTTCAGAGGGAAAACTTTTCATTTGTGGCATGGGAGGAATTTATCTCTCTGCTTTACTTGCAACATGCCACATCCCCTGAGCTGCTGAGCCCGGCCCGGGCTGGACCTGCGGGGCTGGAGCCATTGGATTCCCGGGAGGCGAAGCACGGCCCCTCTTCGCCGTGCTCTCCAGAGCCGGTCGGTCGCGAATGAAGCGCAGCGGCAGCAGCGGCTGGCGGGGCGCGGTGCCCCGGCCGGGCTCGCCCGGCTGCTCCCGCGGGCTCCGGTGCCCTCTAGTGTCGCGGGCGGCGGTGGCACTGCCCGGGCGCCCTCGGCCGGCGGAGGAGGCATCCCGGAGG